>JABUQX010059788.1:15000-20056 GCA_015478945.1 Trachelipus rathkii | reverse complement strand
GAAAAAATTGTATTGCTCTATTTTATAAAAACAATTTTCACATTTTTAATTTCATTTGCTTGATATAAAGCTTCATATGAAATTGATTTGGTACATTTAACAGTCAGATATTACTATTTTAGCGGCCACAAATGCAAAATTATTATGGCAATGGTAAATAAGAACCTATATAATAAATACTGTATAATAAAGTGTATATTGATTAACTTCTGCTATTAATCTGATTATTTTCTCTAAATCGCAAATATATAGGAAAATATAACTGGTTTTTTATTGGGTAGTTAAAATATTACTTTTATAGGTTTCCTGTGATTTTTTTACTGCCAACTCTAGTTCTGACCCAGGTTGAGTGCAATAAAACTAGAAAAAACATCCCTTTTTATTAAATATGATTTTACTAGTTTATTATTTTTTGTTATTTAGAGTTAATTTCATTACCTACAAGCCTTGAGAATAGTTTTGTTCCTAATAATTATATACTGTATAAATAACTGGTTTCATGGTACAAGCAGGCAGTTTGCACACAGTCTGTCAGTCATTTGTATTATTTAAAGCAATCATGTGAGTGGGGTTTTATTAGGTAGTTCAGGTTTTTTTTTTGGGGGGGGGCATAGTTTTTATAGCCAAGCCTGTTCTTAATCTTTGAGCTGTAGATATTGTTTGTTAGCATGTTTAAGCATATTTAGGATGCTAGATGAAAAGTGCATAAGCATTTTCTTACAAAGTGTAAAAGTATTACATTCTTACAGAAGATAACATCGAGTCGGTTACACTTGTGATAGGCAGAATAAACGAAATGATTGTCCTTTTATAGCACATTTGTTCTTTCACTAATCTTAATACGTCATTAATTAGAAGGATCCTAAATATCTAAAAAGTGTTAACAACATATCGACAGCGCCAAAGAATTATAAACAAACCTTGTTGTGATCACTTATAAATTCTGAAAGTGGCGCCTATAAACAAAGAATCCTGTTGCCATGGCTGGAAAGCTACCTCATGCTGGAGACAAAGATTTATGACCAAATTTTCTTGCTGGCATAGTAAAGTTATGATCAGAAGTACAACACACAAACTAGTTCTCACCAAAACACAAACACGGCATATATAAATTTATTTATATATAATCTTATATATATATTTATTATATATATATATATATATATATATATATTATATATATATTATAATATAATATACTATTTATATATATATATTATAGTATATATATATATATATATATATATACTAGCTATATAATTATTTCCTTCCATAGCTAGAATTAAGTAATTCATGAAAAGCTCTGAAAAAATAAAATTGATTTAAGTGCAAGACAAAAATTTCACTATAAATATAAACCAACTAGATAATATGTTATTATTATTATTATTATTATTATTATTATATTAATATTATTATTATTATTATTATTATTATTATTATTATTATTATTATTATTATTATTATTATTATATTAATTATTATATTTGGATTATAAATTTATTAGGTTGAGATGTTTTGCACAGTTCTACAGCTAGTTTTTCATTCTTGTATTAAAACTTGAAGAATTTCTTAAAGAAAAATATTTTAAAAACATTCCATTATAAATTACATTCAGCTAAAAATCTTGTCAAATTTTTGTATATTTAATATATGGTTGATCATATAATATATATATATATATATATATATATATATATATTATTATATATATATATATATATATATATAATATATAATATATATATAGATATAGATATAAATAATAATATTATATATATATAATATATATATAAGATATTGAAGGTCACTCCAATTCATCAGAAGTTTTAGATTTTGAAGATATTGAAGGTCACTCCAATTCATCAGAAGTTTTAGATTTTGAAGATGACTCCTGTTAATCTGAATATTTTCCTGAAACTACTGACACTGATGATTCTAGTTCAGCAACTCTTTGTTGCAACTTAAAATACAGCAAACAGAGGTACATGTTTTTTTAAGATAGCACAGTCATTTACTATATTCCTCAATCAATGCTGACTAAGTTAGTCAATTAGGAGTTCTCAGAACACTTAATATATAGTAGTCCTAATTTTTAATCTCAAGTAGGAAAAAAATTGTGCCTGCACAAGATACACCCTTAGTACTTAAAAATGTATAAGTTCTTTATATTAGAAGAAAACTAAAATAAAGGAAACTAGGATCATAGAAAAATTAAAGTAAAATATTTAAAATTAGATAGAAATGTTCCAAATATTTTTTTGTCATCAGTGCTTAAAACTTACCATATTTATATTAAAATAGACTAGTTTAAGAATTTTATATACCACTATTTTTTAATGCCATTCAGAGAGTTAATGATTGTAGCAAATTATAATACATTTTGTTTCAGCCTCTTTGATAGATGATTTTGTGATAGGTCTATTTATTGTTAATAAAATAATTTAAAAGAAATTTCATCCTCACTTCACTTAATTTAAATGATAATTATTTACTATAACTGATAGTCTGATAAGTCTTGAATAGTTAGTAACATGAAAAACTAAAAGTTAATATATTTTCATCCTCCCCACAGCTTGTGGGTAGGGTGCACACACACACACATGCACTGGAAGCAAAATAATTAAGTAGAAGAATATGACCAAAGTCGAAATGATTTGTTCCCCCCCCATACCCTTCCCTCATACCCTTAATTCCGAGTCCATTGAAGCCAAAATCCACCGAAGAGCTTCATACACCGTGGTGTCTCGTGAGTGCCAGGGTTCTGACCAGGCCCACAATCATACCCCCTCACAAAACTACACAATTTACCCCTACTATGAACCATTCTTCTCACATGAGCTAAATTTACATTCCTTTCCTTCAGACATTCTTTTACTGACCAATCCAATTTTCTTAGATCTCGCAGCTGGTCGCTTCGCAACACACACACCACCATAAAACTGCTTAACCAACCAACTATCCATCCTTTCTTTTTCCTTATTTTCTCATTTACTCCTTTCGTCACACCATACAAATCTTTAATACGTTCATTCTTCATTTTATCAATTCTTCTCCCACCTAACAACACACCCCTAAGATGATCCATCCGAACAGATTGTGTCTTAGATCTATACCTCCTATTCCACACAATAGTTTCACTACTATGCATTAACGTCGGTAACAATATACTATCATGCAGAACCATAACGCACTCCAGGCTTAGTCCCTTTGCATTCACCAAATATTCAATTGCATCATCTGCCTTCCTACCACTCGTAACTTTCCGAATACACTCATCATCATCATCTGTTTCCTTTTCATCCAAAATTTAAATATTTAAATAAATATTTAAGCTCCAATACTTGTTCTAGCTGTCTACCAACCAACATGATTTCACACTGCGTTCTCTCCTCACCTACCATCATCACCTTGCTCTTATCTGCATTTTTCTTTCAGACCCCTCCTTTACACACCACTTGCCAGCTTTATTCACTAATAAATATTTACCGGTATATATATATATATATATATATTATATATATTATATATTATATATATATATAATTAATAGTTGCTTTTGCCTTACTTGGTTGCCCCCCGCCCTCCTTTCCTATGAGAAAACGGTTCGGTCAATGAGAGGTGGCCCCCACCATTAAGCAGGCAGGACCAGAGGATCCGTCATGAGAAAAGCGTCAAAAACTATTTCTAAATTGTCCGTTTAGGTTCGAGCAGTCTACGCATGAAGCGTTCCTGTGTCGTCAATTGTCATGGAGGGACATCTTTAACAGTGGGGGAGGGACCATTATGAATTTTATATTTACATTACTTATTCCTGAAGTGAGGGATGGTGCCCGGAGCGTAAACGGGAAAGAATTACTCTGGTTTGATTGTCCAAAGTTTGTTTTGTGGGGGATATTTGTAGTATGGTGTTGTTTGGATATACGGAGATCATTCTTTGGATTAACTGAGTGTGAATGTGTTTAATAATTGGAGTATCTGGGGTCGAGGGAGGGAGTGTGTTGTAAATGTCTGAGTAAAGGGATAAAAAAAAAATCATCCAGTACAGCGAAATAAACCTGAAAGTTGGATATTTTAACATATATGTGGGAAATATAGTATATACCAAAAAATAAAAGTAATTAATAATTTAGCATTAAATTTTGTCTTACTTTTGACCAACTTTTTAAAAATTTTCCTACATTTTCCTTAAAAGTGTCCTATATTCCTATTTTTTGACCCCTAAAAGGTGAGTATGACCCCTATTATTATTATTATTATTATTATTATTTATTATTATTATTATTATTATTGTATTATTATTATTTATTAATTATTATTATTATTATATATTTTAATTATTATTAAGACTGTTGGAGAATGGAAGGGGGACAGTGGAGGGTTGGGCAGCCCCTGCCTATTGAACTCGGGATGATTGGTATTGTGCTGACAATTTTAGAAGAGTTGAAAGATTGAATAAAGAGGCTTTATGATTTTGTGATTAAAGGGGTTTTGAAAGTAAGTAGTAGGGAAAAGAGGAGTCAAGGTGAAATCCCACTGTTGTGAAGTTATGTTGGATGGTTTGCAGAACAAGAATCTGAATTTAAATATTTAGGTTATATGGTTAGATGAGAAAAAGAGAAAAACGATGATGATGCAAGATGAGTAGGAAAGGTTAGTGAATGGTAGGAAGGCGGCTGGTGCAATTAGATCCTTGGTGAATGCAAAAGCGACTAAGTCTTGATTGCACTAGGGTTTTACAATTGAGGGGTTATGTTTGTTTCCTGTGTTATTGTATAGTAGGGAAACTATCATTGTGGAAATTAAGGGTATAGATCTTAAGGTGCAATTCTGTTCAAAAGAACAAATTCTGGAGGGGGGGGGTGTTTAGAATGTGAGACGAAACTGATAAATGAGGAATGAACATGTTAGGGAGTTGCGTGTTGAAGAATGGTATAAACGAGATAATACGCGAGAATTTAGTAAGATTATTTGGGACATATGGGAAAGGAATGGATGATTAGTCGGTTGGTTAAGAGGGATGTATAGTTGTGAGTGCGCTGGGAATCGAAAATGT
>JABUQX010059788.1:0-10000 GCA_015478945.1 Trachelipus rathkii | reverse complement strand
AGTTAAATAATAATAATAATAATAATAATAATAATAATAATAATAATAATAATAATAATAATAATAATAATAATAATAATAATAATAATAATAATAATAAGAATAAGAAAATAATACATAATAAATATAATAATAATAGGAAAAATCTTAATATTAAAGTTTTTCTAATTTTATCCTTTGTTTGCCCAAAGTAAATTAATACTAAAATAAAAAATAATAATAATAATAGTAATAATAGTAACAGTAATAATATAATAAATAATTAATAATTATAAATAAAATAATAATAATAATAAATAATAATAATAATATATAATTAATAATAATAATTAATAAATTAATAATTAATAATAATAATTAATAATAATAATAATAGTAAACAATAATAATTAATAATAATAAATAATTAATAATAATAATAATAATTAATAATTAATAATAATAATAATAATAATAATAAATAATAAATAAAATATAATAATATAATAATAATAAATAATAATAATAATAATAATATAATAGAATAATAATAATAATAATAATAATAATAATAATAATAATAATAATAATAATAATAATAATAATAATAATAAATAATAATAATAATAATAATAATAATAATAATAATAATAATAATAATATAATAAATAATAATTAAATAAATAATAATAATAATAATAATAATAATAAAATAAATGAAAATAATAAAATAATAATAAATTAATAATAATAATAATAATAATAATAATTAATATAATAATAATAATAATAATCAATCATAATCGCTCTTGTTGATTATCAGCTTCCAGCTTAAGTTAAGCCGATTTTTTAATTTTAAAACCCTTACTAAATCGAAACACAAATGGACACCAACGCTCAATAGCGTTAAAAGATGAAACTTGTCTTCTAATTAGTTAGTAATTGGAAACAATTAGAAAAATTAAATAAATTACTTTGTTTGTAAGATTACACAACGAAGATTAAAGTAAAGACTTAATTTATTTTTGAGAAATTTATGGTTATTTACTGTTTTTCTGCTAAAATAAAACCACAAAAAAAAGAAAGGAATTGACCAAATCCTAGATACGTACGTTTTACTAAATTTCTGACACCTTTTCAATACACTTTTATACAACCTAGGCTAAATATTGTGTAAGGCTTTGATTTTGCGATAGATTTTTTGGTAAAGAAAAAGCATTTCTTTGATGCATTATTTTGCTCCACTACCTTTGTTAAAGAAAATTTTTTTTAAAACATGAATTTATTAATTCAAAATATTTAGTACAATATATAATAATAAATAATATAATAATAATAATAATAATAATATGATTAATATAATAATAATAATAATAATAATAATAATAATAATTAATAATAATAATAATAATAAATAATAGTAATAAAATAAGTAATTTATTAATAATAATAATAATAATAATAATGGCAAATTTGTAAGAAACTGTACAAAATATTTTTTACAAAATGTGACTGTGCAGATGATAAGTCAACCACCTCACAGGCTAGGCGTACAACTCCGTTTGACCACCTTAGTTTCCTGGTTATAAGAATCTAATATTATTCAAAATTAATTAGGTTAAGTTAGGTTAGGTTATGTTAGGTTAGGTTAAGTAAAGTACCCGCGTAGTCACAGGTTTACAGTTTCTACGAAATTTGCCTATTAATAATAATAATGCAATATCAACAGAAAATGACCAATAACAGAAAATCATAGGTAATAATAATAATAATTAATAATAATATAATAATAATAATTAATAATAAATAATAATAGATAATAAATAATAATAATCTATTCAGTTTTTTAAGCAACTTTATTTTAGTCAATTAACTATGCGAGTAAGTTTGAGGCTTAAGGTTTTAGGAAGATATATTTCCCATTTAAGGGGGCGGTCGAGCCGAGGGGGGGAACAGGAGGTGGGACGAAGGCCCCCCCGTCGTCCCACCTAGAGGCCGAGAGACCCGACTTCCTATATCTATGAGATCTACTCTAGGGTATCGTTAGCTTTAAATTACAAAGGGACTGACATAAAACAAATATATATATATATATATATATATATATATATATATATATTATATATATATATTATATATATATATATATAATATATATTATAATTATATATATACGTAATAAAAAAAAAAAATTTCAAACTTTTGTCGCTACGTAATAGAAAAGGGATTGTTAAATAAATTATTTAAAATAATTTCAGAACTTTTAACTCATTTCCCGTTTACCACTTAAAATATTCAATTGTTTGTATCAATACTAGCAATAGATTTAAAAAAAAAAAAAAACTGACGAAGTCATTAAAAAACAAACAGGTCCTATAATTTTTGAAGCATGTCCGGCACCCACTTAAATTCATTGTAGATCATAATACTGCAAATATATTGAAAAAAAAAAATCAAAACTGACGTAGTAAATGCATGGAACGATTTAATGCATGTCTCTAGCACATTTTAGTACAGTTATTATGTTCAGGAAATTGCCAGCACTTTTTTTGTTTTTTTGTTTTTTTAAACAATCCAGAGTGAAATAAATAATGAATATAAAAGTAAATTACATTATATATATACATTAAGTAAAGGTTATGTTTTTAATATTTTTAGAGGTGTGAAGCTGATTAATATTAAAGTTTCGATTTGATTTTAAGCATTTTCACTTCAATTTTATGAAATGTGTTCGAATTCATACAATCGATATGTATATGAAGTTGAAGCAAAAAAATTAATGCTCTATATAATAAAATAAATATAATAATAAAATATAATAATAATAATAATAATAATAATAATAATAATAATAATAATAATAATAATAATAATAATAATAATAATAATAATAATAATAATAATAATAATAATAATAATAATAAAGGAAAAATCTTAATATTAAAAAAGTATTTCTATATTTAATCCTTAGTTTGCCCAGAGTAAATTTAATAAAAATATTTATTCTATGAAAATAAGAAATATGATAAAAATGTTTTAAAGAAAATTTAAATTTCACATTATTTTCAATCAAATCTAACAAAAATTATTATTGTTATTATTATTATTATTATTATTATTATTATTATTATTATTATTATTATTATTATTATTATTATTATTATTATTATTATTATTATTATTATTATTATTATTATTATTATTATTATTATTATTATTATTATTAGTAATTAATTATTACTTTATTATTATTATTATTCATTATTATTATTATTATTATTAATAATTATTATTATTATTATTATATTATTATATTGATTATTATATTATATTATTATTATTATGGATTATTATAATTATTATTTTTATTATTATAATTATTATTATTAATTGTTATAAAATTTGTTATCATTATTCATTATTATTAAACTATTATTATTATTAATTATTATTGGTTATTATTATTATTATCACTATTAATTATTAATAGTTATTATTAGTATTATTATTATTAAGTATTATTATTTTTATTGATTGTTAGTGATTAATTACATTATTATTATTATTATTAGTTAATGTATTTGTAAACACGATTAACATTACCTATTCTAGTAAAAAAAAAAAAAAAATTTTGCCAGGAGCTAAAAAAATAAATGAGCTGATTCTTTTGAAAGTAGATCCAAATATTAAAATAAAATATAATTTTGAGATATGGCAACTCTTTTTTAAGATAAGTTTCCATCATTTATTAAATAAGCTCGTAGCGAATAATGAACTTAACAACTTTGTTTATTAAAAAGATAACTCTATATAGCGCGATCACCTCACATAAAAACTTACCCTGTATAGCAAACCACTTCATATAAGACAAACCCTCTTGTATGGACAACACTCCCGCTAACGGGACCCACTCTCATATAAAGACCACCTCTACATAACGACCATCGCTTTATGACGAGCACCTTTATATAAAACCGTCACAGTATAATGACCCTGTCATATAAAGACCACCTTTGTATAGCGACAGCTTTCAATATACAGGTTATCTCTTTTTAAACGAGCACCTTCGTAATAAAAATTCGTTTCGTGTATAAAAGACCAAACTTTATTGTAAAAACTACCTTATTTTAAAGACAATCTAATTACAAAGGCAAACTCATTACAAAGACCATATCGAAGATCACCATTGTGTAAAGTCGTCTCGATATAAATTTAGAAATTTAAGAAATTATAATTAGTAAGATGCTTAAAAGATCACTTTTCAAGGTTATTGAACTTCACCATATATGAATATATAATTTTACTATCTACTGGAGGAGCAACAGAATATCGGAGTCACGTTCTTTTGCATATTAAAAATGAGGAAAAGCGTTGAAGTAACCCACAAATTTTATTTTAAAATCGATATTTTTTAACTCTAACCAGAGAAAACGTATTTGAACTTTAATCACATTCCTTCTCTCTGGAAGACTTTATGCTATTCGTGTACCTATCTATCTGTCTATCTATCTATCTATCCATCTATCTATCTATCTATCTATCTATTTATCTATCTATCTTATTGTTATTATTAATATTATTATTATTATTATTATTATTCATCATTATTATTATTATTATTATTATTATTATTATTATTATTATTATTATTATTATTATTATTATTATTATTATTATTAGTACTACTTTCATTGTCATTGGTTTTAGTAGTAGTAATAATTATTTTTCACTTATATAAACATAAAAACTGTACGAAGTATTAATAATTATTATTATATCGAAAGGAGGTTGGAGTGAAGGCCATATTAAATAAGATAGATGCAACCAGATTGAGGTGGTGGGGACACCTAGAAAGGATGAAGGAGGAGAGAGTGGCTAAGAGGAGATGGGAGTGGAGACCGGAGGGAAAAAGAGGAGAGGAAGACCTAGCGGAAGAGATGGCGAGACTCGGTGGAGGGACTCATTGAGAAGGAATAGGAATGCCGTCGATGCGAAAGCTGAAAGAAGAAGGAGTCCTGAAGGATAGAGGAAGATTGAGAAGAGTGCTGGCCCCGCTGGCACTGACAGGGTCCCGACCCTTCCTGGGATCGGTTGTAAAATGAAAAGATGTATATATATATAATATATAATACATATGAAGTTGTACTGTATATTATATATATATTATTATAATAAAATATATGAGTATTATATATATTATTGGGCTTATATATTAATTCATTATAGCTAGTTAATTGGTATGATTATATATAAACTAATATATATATATTATATATAATATATATTATGTGTTATATAATATATATGATAAATATATATATGATAGAATGAAGTATATATATATTATATAGTTATATATCTGATGATTAAAACTGCTTATAAAAATCAGTAAACTATTATGCTTTTACTGTGATATTTATTCAAAGAAATACTTATATTATATTAAATCATTTTAAAATGTTTTAATGTAAAAAAATTATATTTTACGTTAGTGACATTATATTTCACGTTGTCAGATATATGATTATAATACAGGGTTATATAGCTAAATTTTGTTAATATAATAATTATATTATGAAAATAATGTATAAAATTATAAACTATTATAATTAGATATACAAACAGATAATATGCTGATAAATGATTTATAGAATATAGTTACGTATTATTTAGTACTGATAGTTTAGTATATACTTATAGAGAGGTTCAGATAATGAGGGCAATATCCTTTAATTATTAGTAGATTTTATAAAATTTATAGTCGTTTTTATAGAACTCAAAAGTAGCATATATATATTCTTAGTTTAGGTTATGTTATCTTATGTTATTTTATATATAATTTATAGGTAACTAAAATAATATATACGGTTTATAAATATATAACATTCGATGGTTAGTATATATAAGAACTTATTTTTGTAGTTATATTGCTTAGGGTAGTGAGGATAATATGTAGAAAAAGATATATTGTATATTTCTAAATATATTAGGAAGGGATTAACTACTAAAAGTACTGGAAAATTACAAATTTGGTAACGATAGAAGTTTGATTAGGAATATAAAGGATTACTATCGGGAGTTTTAGTAGAGGACATATTAGAAAAATTTGAAATGTATAGACTTGTAAAAAAATAGTGAATATAAAAAAATATAAACAATAATAAATTAATAAATCAGTATAAAATTTACATGCTAAATAAATACGATTATCTTGTCTGCTTATAATTAATTGTAATTTATTTCAAGAGATACTCGATTTTAGATCTTGTAATCATTTTGTGGATAATGGTATATCTTAGAGATGAAAACGAAATTTTACTAGATTTATTATCGACTGATTAGAGAACTTATAAGGACGTTAATGTTATATGTAGTAAACTATTAGACTATAAAGACAATCTCCTCTATAAGCAGAAAAGAAAAGATCTAGGATAAAGAACCTCCTTGATTGTTGATGCCAATCATTTTGATACTTTCATGACCAAGACAAAGATTACTGCCTATCGAAACTACGTTAGAATCCTATATATAACCAAAACTGCATAATCTTGTCCAAACAACATCTTTATTATTAATGAGTAACGCTAATATATTGTCGTAATAATAGATCAAACCACACCGTGAGCGCTACTAGTATTATTATAAGATCATGAAGTTTGTGACGATGCGACAAGAAAATGCAACTGAATGGACGAAAATAGAAGTTTTTTCTATGTTTTAAGTTTTAGAAATCACACCATACTTACTATCCGAACAAATAACATTATTACTATATACCGTTATATTTCTAAACGAACTGGATATAATATGATCTGTCATATACATATATAAGAAACACTAGTATACAAAATCTGAGTGAGAGATTTAAAGTAATGATTTAGATATGCGTCGTTCCGTATTATACTATCAATTCGTATATGTCATTACATGCATTGAAATTACTATAAGAATAAGCTAATGTTAAAGAAGCGTGTAATAATTAGAAAGTGAAAATAATTTTTTGTATGTATGCTAATTCATATATATAATCTAACATATCGAGTATTGGAAGAGTTGAACTCAAAATAAATATATCATAATCAAGGCCCGAAATGACCAAAAAATAAAATGACAAACTTCACAGAATTTTTCTGATATTCAACAACTAATCTATCAGGTATATATAATATCATATACTTTCATACGACTCTACTAAACTATCATAAATAATATCTACATTTTTACTTGAGACATTTTATGTTTTAACAAAATATTCCAACAATAGTATACCAAGCTACACGCTGACAAATTTATGATCAACTAATGCAGACTTTTTAAACTTTATTAAATACACAAAGAGACATAAAACTACTTCACTAGAAATAAAAAAATATAAAAAACAAAATATCACTCTTATATATAACAATGTGAAATGTTAAAATTACGTTCCCTTTTTGAGAATAACGAAAAGGACGACGTATTGAATTCTTCGAGTACTCGAGGAGGCGCGCAAAGGTGAACCAAATAATGTAATACATGCCTTAAGATACATATGCCTCCTTAACTAAACTAACGACAAGTTCAATCCAACTCAACACGCGATTGATACACAAACAAAGCTGACAATGGAGGAGATCCAGTGATATTCCTGACAGTAGCCTTGATAAAGAAAGAAAATTATTTTGGTGAAGCCTCGGAGCAAGATTCCTGGCTTCTGCTAGTGATACTGCTGAGAAAAGTTCTACACGGACGACGCGGCGGACGTCTATCCTCCGTCGCTCGCCCATAAACTTCTCCAAGCTGAAATGCAGAAACACCACTATAGAAGGAATATAAAGAAAAGAAAACCAACTACCATTTCAATCCTCCACGATACGCAATAATAAAATCACCACAACACGTAATTGATGCAACTCTTGCTCACTACAATTGTGAATAGGCTCCAAATGTCGAATGCTATATGAAGAATACAATTCACGCATCCAAGACCTAATATACTATGTAAGTCGATCCATAAACGAGCTAATCAAATAGAAAGAGATTTACTTACATAAATTTATACGGGAATAGAGATTAGTTGGTATTTTAAAAGCTGTCTCTCGAGTTGAATAGTGTCGAACTTAAATGCAACCACAGGAAAGAAAAATAGTATTTTATTTATATCCTGAGCATATTAATAACGTTTAATCATCTAAGAGCTAGCAGCATGTGACGTGTATCCGGGATAAGCCTCTATCACATGGATGACAGTTATTAAACAACTAAATATAGACATCACATGAAAAAAATAACGGTTAACAATTTAAAGAGGAGCTTACGAGAAATATCGTAGGGGACAAAAGTATATATATATGATAATATATATATATATATATTAAACTAAAACATAAAATTTAAAAAAAAGAATATATTAATTATATATATTCATGGTTACTAATGTCAAGCTAAATCTATATCTTAATTAAGAACTGATTACTAATCTTAATATAGTATAAATACTCGATAATAACAAATACTTATATACTTTCAATACTATTTGTAAATTTATGGGAAGTATAATAAATTAATAAATAATACATAATGATGAGTAACACGGTACCAAAACCAACCCATGATTATTGATACATATTATTATAAATATTATAGTGAATATATAATAATTTTAAAAATATAAAATACATATTTTAATGTAATATAAACTAAGAAAAGTATAAACAATACATAATTGTATTGACTCAGATCTTGGTCCATTGTAATACGACTTCACGTGACGACTATCGTGGCACTATATCGATACAAATAAATTATCAGGTTTAAATAAATTATGGACGCCCTAAATTATAGATAATATATATATATATAATATTATATAATATATATAAATAATATAATATATAATATATACACTAATATATTATACATTATATATATTATATATATATATATTATAATATAATAATATATATTAATATATATAATAATATAATAATAATATAATATATATAATATTATGAGTAATATATTTATGTAATCTAAGATAAATTAGATTCATTTATATTAAAAAAATAAATCATATATAGATGTTAATATAATTCAAATATCTAGGTAATATTAATATTAATTAATATATATATATACATATATTAATATAATATATAATATATATAATTATAATTATTATATAAATATGATATTATTTTATATATATATAAATAATTAATAATAATATAATTATAATAGTAATATATATATATATATAAATATATATATATTAATAATATAATTATATATATATATATATAGTATATATATATATACTAAATATATAATTATAATAATACCAATATAATTATATAAGTTGGCTAGTATCTCATGTAGGGGCCACAGGGCCCCCTCCTAAATTATTTTATACTACTAAGGTCGATTATATATATTTAAAAGTATCATATCCTAGATATCAATATCTCACATAAGTCTCATATTTTATTATATTATTATATATTATGTATAAAATATATTTAGTTTATATATATATTATATTATAATTATTAATAATAAATAATATTAATATATATATATATTTAGAGTGTATATAAATATATATATATATTATATAACACTGTGCGTAGTATATTTATTGATATTTATAAGTAATATAGAAATTATAATAGTATATATAAAAAATATAAGTAAGTTTAATAAGAATATTATCTAGAATACAAACCAATGTTTCTAGCGTATCACCGTTATATAGCAATAAGATAACTTATTATTTTCGTAGCCCCACCTCCTTATAATATTATATACTATACACCTCCCTATACATATCATCATACAATGCCATATTCTTAGTTATCTAATAATAGGCTATAATATATAGTATATACTAATTTGTTTATACTATATATCATAGTATTCTGTGAGTTCATAAGTATACTAAGTTAGGTACACGCAACTAAATGCTAACATAATCGTAAAACCGTAACGCTGGGTAGAGCTAGCTTATCTTTACTTAACTTATATTATAAGAAAAAGAACCAAG
>JABUQX010059787.1:0-15942 GCA_015478945.1 Trachelipus rathkii | reverse complement strand
CACGATTCTAATATTGGGGTCTTTGTTTTAAACGGCCCAATAGCACAAAAGAACTTGTACTTTTCGTCTTATTTGGCTTAGGAAATGCTTTTAAAAAAAACAATATAACGCCCCTCGCGGGTTAGGGGAAAGCTATAAAAAAACAAATCTAAAATAGAATTGATATAAGCTGTGTGGTGTGAACAAAGGGGTAAATAAGAGAATCACAAAAGAAGGTACTTTTCGTCTATTTACAAGATCATAATATCTATATTTTTTTGTTTGACATTTTTATACGTTTATCCTATATAAATACTAAATGTCCTACATCAAGGTTGTTGCTTTGTTATATCAAGTAGGTTAGCGAGAAAATGCTAAAATATCCCAAATCTGACATTTAAAAAAAATTTGGATTGAAAATATTTTAAAATACAATATTGAAATAAATAAACAATATTGTAACTTTTGTAACTTTGTACCTAAGGTGTTTGGTAAATACATTATTAATCAACTATATTTTATATATAGTAAACTGATGAAATTCCCTTCTCAACCCCCTAAAGCTTCTTAATTAAAGAGCCCAACCTTATAACGTCTGATTGTTGTCAGTCAAAGGTTCATTTATGCACCTTAATTAAGGTTGCGTAAAAACGTTTTGTAAACCTAATGTTTAGGTTTTTTTTTTTTTAGAGAATAATAATTTTGTGTCCTTATAATATTAAATGGAGCCGAGACCTACCATTTCTAGAATTCAGTTCGAACTCGCTTAACGACAAGTAAGTATCGTATGTATGGCCCCTCTTCATACCTATGGGGGGACTTGGAGAATTTTTTTGCACTTTATCAATATTACATGATAATATTTATGAAAGCTAAGACAATAATTTTCTAACTAAGCATTATCCCTCTATATAAAAATATACCAAGCGTACATATTCCAATGGTGTATATGTGGGAAGCGCCGTTTAAAAGCATACATAGAAGCCTACAATATCTAATCTTGGAGTCGAGCTTGTCTTATAATTAGATAATAATTTTTTATTACATAAACATGGCAATTCTTTCGAAAATTTTATTAAAGCAAGAAAGATTTTGTAAAGCATGTATATTAAGCTTGCTACGTAACAGTTGGTTTGTGGGGAATTTTTATATATTTTTTTACATTCGTCCTTCTTATGATTTTAACACGAACTCTTCAATCTCTATCATTGTGAAGAGATCGTCAACAACTATACCTGTGTATTGTGTTAGTGCGGCTCATTTTTAATAAGACAAAACTCATTGAACGGTCGTTTCCAAACAAGTTTCCAAGAGAATTTGAGAACTAAATAACTAAAATAGATTTTGCTATATAAAAGGCTGACTTGAAGATTTGCTTAATTCTTTTATACTATAAGACCGTACGAGCGGCTTTCGGACATTTTTCTCGTCTTAATTAAAAATTTTATTCATAAAAGCAAAAGTTCCTAAATAAAGAGCAGCCAAAATATATATATCTTATTTGTAAGGTCACGTTTTATTTTATAGTTCGACACACAAAATATAGCGCCCCTAACAATGGTTTAAATATAATAATAAGTCGAAAGATTTTTGTTTTGTGTGTAAAATTTAATTAAAGCTTTTATTTAAATCATTTTACCTTTGCACCTACGTCGGTTTGGGAATTTAGTTGTATGATGTTGTTTTTTATAAAGCGATTTCCTAAGCAAGAGAGACAGCATATCTGGATGTGGTCCGTTGTGAAAGAACATGACCAATATTAGGACGCGAGAGGTTTAATAAATAATCCAATTCCTGTCGGATAAAAAATTAGGCCAATAAGACTCAAACTTTAACGTAAACCTGGTTAAGATATTCTCCAGTAGAAAACAAAATCCTGATAAGAACTATGTGAATAAAATTTAAATAAGTTCGATGCTTAAAAGCTAAGTAATTGAGAAAAAAGCTCTTCTGGGATAATTTGTTATAAAAGGGTTACGAACAAGAATGTGTCAAATTTTTGTAATCTTAGTATAATCCTACGGTGGATTTGGATTATTTTAGTTTCTCTCATAACAAAGAGAAACACAATTACAAACGGAAAAAAAAAAAAAAAAGAAAAAACCAGAAAAAACATAAAAAAAAAATATAAAACAATTTAATCCTGAGGACCCGATATTAAAAAAAAAACTATATTCCTCAGCTAGGATCCATAATTTAACGGGTCGCTAATATATTGTTTTTTAAATAAAAAACAATTATTATTAGTTAATTTTTTTTTTTGAAAATTTGATTAAAAGATTTGAAAATTCTTACTATTTATAATGATGATGGTAAATATTTATATTTTATAGCCACTTATTCACTAAAGGTCAAGGAGACATGATTATAGTGTGTAATCAACTATAGACACCATATAGATACGTTAAATATAAAGATTAAAAAACAAGATACATGCAATTCTTTCTTAAAAGGTCCTTTACATTATAAGCAGCCAAAGATTCTCTAAGTGAAGCTCTTATAATAGCTTTATGGTACGTACCGTGTACTTTTGTGCGAACATTTTTATATTATAGTGTTAATTCTTGTGTGTTCTATAAATTCATTCATGATATCTAATGTAAGAAATGAAAGAACCCATACATAAATCAGGGATGTAGGTTGGCTTCATTTTCAAACTCGGAAGCTTACTAAAGCTATTATCCGTATCACGAATGTGGGAAAAAGAGATTCAGAAAAATTTGATAAAGAACAAGATTGTAATTCTTGTAACTTAATACCTACGGGGGTTGGGACAATTTATTTTAGGAATTATTTCTGGTGGGAAGCAAGCGCCTGGAAGTAAGGAGAGCAACATATATTAGGTTAATTTATTCGTATTAATTTAAACTTAGGTTTAACGACCAAAGGGAAGACCTTTTTTTCGCTAATATATTGATTTTACAAAACATAGTATGTAGGGGAAGAGATTTTTTTGGGAAAATTTAATAAACAAGAAGGCATTTATTTAACTCTTTTACCTATAGTGCACAACGAGGGTTGGAGCCAATATCAGGTTACTTTTAGCTATTTGTTTCTCCTTAAATTGTATTGTCTATCCTTAAAGCAAATGAGTGTTACAGTCTTTCTGGATCGCCCCTGGGGACCTGTTTTTTAAATAAACACTCCTAAGAACAGAATGTATTTACCGATCTCGTTTAAAATAGTAATCTTATTTTTTATAAAAACTAAATGCAATTCTTCGAAAAAATTCTATTAACCGCAGCAAGATTGCTGTAAGCTTAATGGTGATAACCTTTTTGTAGTAAACATAAAACAGATGTGGGTGTGACGCACGATGTTAATTTTACACTCTACATTCCCTGTAGTTAATATATTAAGGTCATCTCACTTGTAATGAGAGCAAGCATATCTGCCGAATCTAGGCCGGCTCCAGTTCTTTTAAAGACATAATTTACATGTCGGTGTACCTTTAAAAAGTTAAATAGGAATTGATGGAGAGAAAATGTCTTCGGAGGAGAAAAAAAGTTTGGAAATAAGTAGATAGTGCAACATATGATTTTATACTTTTATGTAAACTATACAAAAGTGTACCTACTGTGTGAATTAAATTAAATGTTTGGAAAACGTATATTAGCAATTTTATCTCCATATTCCACGTCTAAACCCTAAAACGAGAAGCCGAATTATCATCTTGATGTTTGAGGGCCGGTCATTTAGCCACCTGAAATTCCCTAAAAATGTTTTTAAAAATAATGTTTTTTGGGGGGGGAATTTGATTAAAGAAGCTTTTATTTTAACTCAATTACCTTTGCACCTACGGGTTTGGAATGTTATTTATAGTTCTGTGTTATCCTCATAGTTTATAATAAAAAAAGCCTACAAATCGTTTTCAAGCCATGCCGTTATAATATCAAGACATATATTTCCCTGGAAAAGATGTGGGGCCGTTCTATTAGTAAAATAACGACTTAGACCATATTAGGATCGTTAAAAGTATAAAAAATTATTTTTTTAAACTTTTTAACGATATAATAATGGTCTATGGAATGTTGGAATGTTTTTTATTTTTTTAAATTTTACTTTGCTGTGTCGGAAACCCAATTTCATATTACACAGTAATCGCAGGAGCATAGCGATGTTATTGTCTAGGCCGTTTATGTGATCAAAACTTAGATGCTGTTATAAGGTTACGTTACGTGAGATTATGAGCAGAATTTAATATTAAACTTTTGTTTTATAAAGTCAATTAAATCATACCTCCATGAGAGAAGAAGTGCTCCATCCCATATACAACCTCGGGATGTTATCGGCCGGGTGCTCAATTTAAGCACGTTAAGTCGGTAAAGGGAAGAATGAGAAAAAAAAAACGGCCAAAATATTTAAGTATAAGAATAAAAAAAAAGCATATGCATTGTATTCAATCTTTCCCAAACCCAATACCCCCCCCCCAAAAAAACATTACTTATGGATTAAAAAGTTCTTTAGCGACACCCCCTAATTAAGATATGAATTGCAATGAAATTAAACCGGATCTCACGATCAAGGATAATTATGGTGACGCTTCTTATTTAGAACCTAGGACGATAGTAGAGGTATGTGACGACATGGGATTAAAATCTTCTAAATACAGTACGCAGAACAGCCGTAGGGACAAAGTTTACGAAAGTTACAATCTTTCTATTATTCAAATTTCCGAAATTTTTCTCAATTCCTTAACTTTCAAACGACTTAAATTATGTGCTTTAAAATGAGCCGGCCTAGATCCAGATGATGTTGGCTTCTTACAGTGAGATGCTTTTATAAAACAAATGTTAAATTAAGATTCGTAAACCAATAGTGTACAAGTTTCAAAGCTACATCTTGCTGCTTTAATAAAATTTTTCGAAAGAACTTTCCATTTATTTTT
Source organism: Trachelipus rathkii (assembly GCA_015478945.1). Taxonomy (NCBI): domain Eukaryota; kingdom Metazoa; phylum Arthropoda; class Malacostraca; order Isopoda; family Trachelipodidae; genus Trachelipus; species Trachelipus rathkii. Next base: position 11,075 of record JABUQX010059787.1, on the reverse strand, counting down.
AACTTTTTTAACAATTTATAGCCAACATGGTTTTTAAACGGCCCACATCCAGATATGCGGTCTCTCTTGCTTAGGAAATGTGCGTTGATGTAAAAACAAGAAATAAAATTCCCAAACCCCGTTGGTGCAAGGTAAAAGAGTTAAAATAAAGCTTCTTTAATTAAACTTTTTCAAAAAAAAATCTCCATTTTTTTAAACAATTTTAGCGACTAATAATGGTCCATAAAATTAAAATGAGCCGGCCTACATTCAATTATGTTGGCTCTCTTATTCAGGCTTTGTTTTTCAGAAATAAAATTCTAAATAAATTCCCAACCCCGTAGGTATTTGTTAAGTTAAAGTGAACCCTTTTACCCCCCCCCAAATTTTTGTGGACATAATTTTTATTTTTCTGAAATTTTTTTTCATTCTTTAACTTTTAAACGACTTAAATTATGTATTTAAAATGCCGGCCTACATTCCGATATGTTGGCTCTCTTACATTGAGATGCTTTATAAAAACAAAAGTAAAATTTAATTACCAGCTCTCATTCGTACTAAGTTATAAGAGCTAGAATCTTCTGGCTTTAATAAAAATTTCACTTAGTATTGCTTTCGCCTTTTTTCAAACAAGCTTAATATTGGTCTATATTTTTAAACGGACCACATCCAATATTGTCTCTCTTGCTTAGGAATACTTTTTTATAAAAAACAAAATATAAATAAATTCCCCAAACCCCGTTGGTGCAAAGTAAAAGAGTTAAATTTAAAGCTTCTTTAATCAAATTTTTCAAAAAAAAAATCTCCATTATTTATAATTTTTGCGACCTAATTATGGTCCATTAATTAAAACAGCCCACATCAAGATAAATGTTTTTTCGGTGTTTGATAATAAAGAAAATTCTAAATAAATCCCAAACCCGTAGTATCAAGTTACAAGAATTGACAGATCTTGCTCCTTTATTCAGAATTTTCCCGAAATTTTTTGCTCAATTCTAACTTTTAAAAACGACTTAAATTGATGTCTTTAGAAATGAGCCGGCCTACATTCGAAATGATGTTGCCTCTCTTACATGGGAGATGCTATTTTTAAACAAAGTAAAATTAAATTCCAAACCACGTACGTACCTAAGTTATAAGAGCTACCATCTTTCTGCTTTAATAAAATTTTCCGGAAGAAATGCATTATTTTTTAACTTTCTTAACTTTCTAATATTGGTCTATGTTTTTTAAACGGCCCACATCAGATATGCTGTCTCTCTTGCTTGGAAAATGCTTTACATAAAAAACAATATAAATAAATTCCCAAACCGCGTAGGTGCAAAGGTAAAAAAGATGGAAAAAGCGTTCTTAATTAAATTTTTCAAAAAAATAATCCATATTTTATTAAACGATTTTAGCGATCCTATTATTGTCCAATAAAATAAACGGGCCTACAAAAAGATATGATGGCTCTCTGTATTTAGGACTTGCTTTATGAAATCAAAATTCTAATAAGTCCGACCCGTAAGTATAAGTTAAAGAGATTACAATCTTGCTACCTTTATTCAAAATTTTACGATTTTGTTCTCAATTCTTAACTTTTAAACGACTTAAATTATTGTCTTTAAAATGAGCGGCCTACATTTCAGTATGTTGATCTCTTACAAGGGATTTAAAACATTTCACGAATGTTAAAATGAAATTCCCAACCACGTACGTACCAAGTTATAAGAGCTACAATCTTTCTGCTGTAATAAAATTTTCCAGAAAAAATGCATTTTTTGTTAAAACTTTTTAACGATCTAATGTTGGTCACGTTTTTAAACGGCCCACATCAGGATATGTTGGCTTTCTTGCTTGGAAATGCTTTATAAATACAATTAAATAAATTCCCAAAAACCCCGTATGGTGCAAAGGTAAAAGAGTTAAAATAAGCTTCTTTAATCAAATTTCCAAAAAAAAACTTACATTATTTTTAAAACATTTTAGTCCATAAAAAGAAACGATCCATATCAAATATGTTGGGCTCTCTTATTTAGATGTGTTCATATGAAATAAAAATTCTAAATAAGTTACCAAACACGGTTAGGTACAAAGTTACAAAAGTTACAATCTTGTTCTACATATTACAATAGTCCGAATGTCTTTTTCCATTCTTAACTTTTAAACGACTTAATTATGTCTTTAAAATGAGCGGCCTACATTCCAGAGATGTTGGCTCTCTTACAAAGTTAAATGCTATTAAAACAAAAGTAAAATTAAATCCCAAACCACGTACGTACCAAGTTGTTATAAGAGCTACAATTTGCTGCTTTAATAAAATTTTTCGACAACTGCATTATTTTTTAACTTTTTAGCGATCTAAATGTTCGTCTATGTTTTTAAACGGCCACATCCAGATATGCTGTGGCTCTCTTGCTTAGGAAATACTTTATTAAAAAAACAAATATAAATAAATTCCCAAACCCCGGTGGTGCAAAGGTAAAAGAGTTAAAATAAAGCGTTTCTTTAATCAAAATTTTTCAAAAAAAAATCTCCAATATTAGTTTTAAAACATTTTCGCGACCAAATTTATGGTCCATAAATTAAAACGGCCGCACATCAAGATATGTTGGCTTTCTTTGTCAGGACTTGCTTTATGAAAAGAAAATTCTAAATAAGTCCCAAACCCCGTATTATCAGTTACAAGAACTAAACCTTGTTCATTTATTCAAAATTTCCGAAATATTTTTTCTTAATTCTTAACTTTAAAACGACTTAATTATGTCTTTAAAATGAGCCGGCTACATTCAGATATGTTGGCTCTCTTACATGGGAGATGCTTTTTAAACAAAAGTAAATGTAAATTCCCAAACCACCTACGTACCAAGTTATTAGAGCTACAATCTTTCTGCATTTAATAAAATTTTCCGAAAAAATGCATTAATTTTTTTTGTTCCATAAACAAGGCATAATCAGTCAATGTTTTTAAACAGCATACATCCAAGATATGCTGTCTCTCTTGCTTAGGAAATACGTTATAAAAAACAAATATAAATAAATTCCCAAACCCCGTAGGTGCAAAGGTAGAAGAGTTTACAATCTTGTTCTTTAATTCAAATTTTCCGAAAAAAAAATCTCTATTATTTTTTTATACATTTTATACGACCTAATGTAAGGTCCATAAAATGAAACAGCCCACATCAAGGTAAGTTAGCGCTCTCTTATTTCTACGAGATTTATGAAATATAAAACACTAAAATAAAATCCCAAATTAACCCGTAGGTACTAAGTTACAAGGATTACAATCTTGTTCCTTAATTCCGAAATTTCCCGATGAATATATTCTCTTAAGTACTTAAACTTTTAAACGCCTAACATTCCATGTTCCTCTACTGGAGCCGGACATACATTCAAGATAATTTGGCTCTTCTTACATGGGAGATGCTTTTTAAAACAAAAGTGAAATTATAATATCCCCATAACCCACTAATCAAACGCGTCCCAAGTTATAAGAGCTTACAATCTTCTGCTTTATAAAAATTTTTCCGAAAGAAATGCATTACTTTAACTTTTTAACGATCTCATATTGGTCTTTGTTTTTAAACGGCCCACATATAGATATGCTGTCTCTCTTGCTTAGGAAAGGTTGCTTTATAAAAAAACATAAAATAATCCCAAACCCCCGTTGTGTGGCAAAGGTAAAAGAGTTAAAAATAAAGCTTCTTTAAATTGAATTTTTCAAAAAAAAATAATTCAATTCAATTATTTTTACAAACATTTTAGCGACCTAATTCATGGTCCCAGGTAAAAATAAAACGGGGACCCACATCAAGAAAGGTTGTTGGCTCTCTATTTCAAGGTTACGTTTGTTATTCAAGAAAAAAATGTCAGATAGAATGCGACAAAATCCCGTAGTATTCAGAGGTTTCAAAGAAATTACTAATTCCATGTTCCTATTATGTAAATTTGGTTACCGAAGTTTTTTTACTCAAATTCTTAAAGCTTTTAAAACGCCTATAAATTATGTCTTTAAAATGAGGCCGGCCTACATCTCAAGATATGTGTGGCTCTCTTACATGGGAAGATGCTTGATCAAACAAAAGTAAATAAATTTCCAAACAATTCAAATGAAAGCTTTGCATCTTGCTGCTTAAATCCGACAATGTTTTCCGAAATAATTGCATTATTTTTTGATTGTTTAACGATCTTAATATTGGGCAATGTTTTTAAACAGCCCACATCACAGAGAATATGCTGTCTCTCTTCGACTGTAATTAAGGACATACTTATAAAAACAAATATAAAATAAAATTCCAACCACATGAGTGCAAAGGTATAAATGGAGTTAAATAAAGCTCTTTAAATTCAATTTTTCAAAAAGACAAAAACTCCATATTTTGTTTAAAACATTTTCGCCGAAGAGGCCTAATTATGGGTCCATAAAATAACACAGCCATATCATTAATGTTAGCCTTTCTTAGCAGCACTTGCTTTATGAAAATAAAATTAAATTAAATTCCCAAACACCCGTAGGGTATTAAGTTTTTTTTTTATAACTGGTTTCCTTTAGTTCAAATTTTCCGAATTTTTTTCTCAATTCTTAACTCTTAAAAGCGAGTTAAAGTGTCTTTAAAATGAGCCGCCTACATCCAGATATGTTGGCCTCCTTTACAAGGGAGATGCGTTATAAAACAAAAGTAAAATTAATATTCCCAAACCACGTACGTTACCAAGTTATAAGAGCTACAATCTGTTTGCTTTAATAAAATTTTTCGAAATTACGAAAATGGCAATTATTTTTATAACGTTTTTAACACTATAATTATCTATTGTTATTAAACGGGCCACAATCAGAATGCTGTACTCTTCTTGCTTAGGAAATGCTTTAATTAAAAAACAATATAATAATAAATAATAAAAACCCCGATGGTGCAAAGGTAAAAGGAGTTGTAAAATAAAGCATTCTTTTAATTGAAATTTTTCAGAAGGAAAAAATCTCCATATTTCTTAAAACCATTATTAGCGACCCAATTATGAATGTCCATAAAATAAGACGCCCCATCAAGATATGTTGGCTCTCATATGTAGGACAGTTGTTACCATAAAAAAAATTCTTAAATAAATTCCAATCCCGTATGAAGGTAATCAGTTACAAGAAATACCAATCATGTTCCTGTTATTCAATATTTCCGAATGATTATTTACTCAATTTCTTAACTTTTAAACGCAACCTTAGAATTTATGTACAATTATAAAATGAAAGCCGAACCTACATTCAGATATAGATTGACATCTCTTACATGAGGTAATGGCTATATCAAACAAGAAGTAAAATTAATTTCCAAAAGAGTCACGTACGTACCAAGTCATAAGAGCTTACAAATTCTTGCCTTGGTTTAATAACAATTTGTCAGATAGATGAGGATCTGCATAATATTTTTAACTTATTTAACGATCTTAATATTGGTTCCAATGAGTATTTTTAAACAGACCCACATACACGAGAATATTGCATCGTCTCTATATGTGACAATTTAGGATGATACTTTATAAAAAAATATAAATAAATTCCCAAACCCGTATATGCAAAGGTAAGAGTTAAAATAAAAGCTTCTTTAATCAAATTTTAATTCAACAAAAAAAACAAATTTATTTTAAAACATTTATTTGACGTTTAAATTATGGTCCATAAAATAAAACAGCCCAAATCAAGATATGTTAGCTTTCTTGTTAAAAGCCAGAAATAAAAATCTGGAAAATAAATTGCCAAAAAACCGCCACGATGTTTGTGTATTTTGCGTACAAAAATTGACAGTCTCTTTGTTACCTTTTGATATCACCGTCATTTCCGGATTTTATTTCTCAATAGTCTAAAATTTAAACGAACTATAACAAATTCTATAAGTAATTATTTAAACTACAAACCAGAAATGAATCCTCATTTTAATAATTGATAGCAAACGTTTTCGTTAAGATACTAAGCATATATTTTTTTAAATTTTTAGTATTCCTTGATTATAAGTATTATTCTTATATATATTATTTTATTATTATTATTATTATTATTATTATTAATTATTATTATTATTATTATTATTATTATTATTATTATTATTATTATTATTATTATTATTATATTATCTATTATTATTCATTATTTCATGCATTATTTATGATTATCTTTTTATTATCTATATATTATGATTATTGAGTTATTATTATTATTATTATTATTATTATTATTATTATTATTATTATTATTATTATTATTATTATTATTATTATTATTATTATTATTATTATTATTATTATTATTTATTATTATATTTTATTTTTATTTTTATTTTATTTTATTTTTTTTGAAAAGCTTAATGTATTAAAAAATTAACTTCATTTAGCAAATATGGCACTTGCCGTTCCAGTGACCAAGATATTTGACTATATTTTGGGAATTTTGTAAAAAATGTTTCTGTTAAACATATTTTTAATTTTATAGATTAAATTAGAGACAGCTATCATTAAGGACCAAATGAATAAACTGGCTTCTTATCGAAATAAAGATTTTCTTATTTAAAACAAATTGATTACCTATCTATATTGGCTAACTAACTCAGTCACTCGTTGTATATCTATCTAAAATTGATATGAAGTATTAGGAAGAAAAAGAAGAGATATGCATAGTAAAAGGAGCAAGGATAGAGATGTAGTTCCCTGATGAAACCGAAAATAAATATTCAAGTGAAGCTAGTTTTTTGTGGTTTTGGTGATGTAACTTATTGCAGCAAAAGCCTAACCTCCTTGATATCACAATAGGGAGAAAATTACAATTGTAGCTAACGAAAGTAACGCTTGGAATGGAGACTATTTATAGAAAATATGAGGCTTAAGAATCTCACAAACTTAGAGCACCAAACTTAAAAAATTTTAAATCTGTTATATATTTTTAAAAAATATTATGAATTTTAATTTTTTAAAGTGACATTGTTATTAATTAATACTTTTAATGACTATTATATATACAATTTAATTCAGTTCAAATAAATTATCATAAAAAGGAAGGAGGCAACAAATATGTTTGAGATGTCGAGAACAAGAACGAAAAAGGTTGATAAATACCGGACTGAACTTTAAGGAGACAATTAGATACACGAGCATGGAGTTGTATTAATTCCTAAATGTACTTATGGAAAGATGACTGAATAAGCGAGTTCACCGGTAAATCTTCAGAACCAGAGGAGAACCATTAGCAACGTTGCAGTAAAGTTCTTGAAGCTATTTGAAAATCGCGATATATTAAGGAGAGTCGTGTGAGAATTAGATATTTTCCGGTAGAAACGATAATTATAATTGATTATTATTTGGTAACGGATTGTTTAGATAGTATGGTATCGATTAAGAAAAATAGGTGAGATCTCAAAAGAAGTTAAGTGTGGTGGTGCGGTGTGGCAGTGAAAATGTAGAATTAGGAAATACGTAAAGAAGAGAAGCGGATATAGTCCTATGTTAGTACAAGAAAGTTGGAACCATCTGGGTAAAAAGATTTGGTGAATGAAGAACTATAACGTCAGTGGTACCGGGAATGGGGCAACACCGTTAATATATATACAATGTACACAACAATCCTCAACCAATCTTTTATATAGTAAATAGTAAAAGGCATTAAAAAAAAGTAATTATGTTGGAGCAGAGTATAAAAAAAAGAACTAAGATTATTGAATGCAGGGTAGTGCGAGATGTAGATATGATTGTTTATATCTGAAGTTGTTCGGGAAGTGACATAGTAGTGACTAAAATGTTGTACGATCTGCGAAGGTGAGTGATGCGTTAACCGTGTATGAGATCGTAGCAGCGAGAACACATAATTGTGTATCTGATAAAATGCTTCATGTCTGAATCTGTGCATTGAGTGGTTACATTTCGCTGACTACTTTCGTTGAATATGTCGTTAGGCATGTTATAAGATTAGTATAGTAAGAAGAATTGAATAAAATGGTGAATATGAATAGCTATAATTAAGGAGTGTTATGTTTTCTTGCAGAATATCAGGAATATTATACCTTTTAAAAATTAGAGAGAATTAAAATTGATAAGTACATTAGAGATTATAGGTTATTTGATTCTTGGAATGAACTGTATGTAATAAATTATTATTCAGTCGGTATGGCCTATGTTTTTGAAAATATGAGTATATATGTATTATGGTGAGTGTGCTGGAATCGCCACCGGGCAGGAGAGTCACAAGGAAATAGTGGAATGTGTACAGTAATAAGTGAAATTATGTCCTGATGGAGTGAATTTTAATTATTTGGCAAAGGCATACAGATAAGAATACTAATAATAACAATAAGTTGAGTAAAAGTTTGTTCTGTAGGAGTTATTTATACGTGGCATATTCAGATCAGGGTGAAAGAACTTTATGAGGGGGTACTCTCTCAGAGCATTGTATTAATGGAGCTGAAAGACGCGACTGCTACTAGCTATCACACATAGCACAACAGCATTGAAATTTGATAGATATGACGCCTCGTGTATCTATTATAGTATATATACTGATAAATAACATATACTATAATCGATAATATATATTATATAGAATATCAATCATAATACTATATATATATATACTATATTTAGATATCTAATTAAGATATAATACATATATACTATATATATATAGTATATATACTTATATATAATATTATATATTCATATTAATATATATATAATTATAATATTATATATATATATATATATATATATATATTATTTATAATTATATATAATATATATAGCTCACGTGAACTAGTTTTACACTGATGAGGGTGTAAGTTATAAATTGTGAGTGATAGTCACTAGGTTAAAAAGAAGCTCTATATATTGATTATCACGTACATGTGCGTCTATGTTCTTCATAACTTACTATATACGTTATCCGGATGTATTAATAGTATACTACCAATCACCCCACAATCTGGACATTTGGAATAGGAAGATTTAAAGATAATATAATTTATTCACCTTCTAAATATCAAATAATTTTAATTAAAAAAATAAAAGATAATAAATATCAGTTGTACACTAACAAGTCACTAATAAAGCCTTCATTAACAATACATATTATATTATATATCAGTCATTGCTTCCAGATTTCGAGAACGATTGCAAATGTACATATTAATAATTATAATCAAAAACACGTTATAATTTCCCTTTAGAATTACTGTAATAGTAGTTACTATCTATTGACGCACAGTGTTGTGTCTTTGAGGCTGTAAATAGTATAACAATAACTTATATTATAATAATTAATAATAAAATATATAATAATAATAATATATAATTAACATATAATAATATAATCCAATTAATATATTATATTAATTAATAATAAATAATAATAATAATAATAATAATATAATAATAATGGTATAATTATAATCGTTTATCTTATAATTTAAAAATGGTGCATTAAAAGCTGTAATCAACCATAAAGAAAACATATAAAAATAATTAATTAAATAATTATAAATAATATTGATAAATATAATATAATAATAATAATAATAATGAATACATAATATATATATAATTAATAATATAATAATAATACATACATTAAATTATAATCAATATAACAATAATAATAGTAATAATCTAACACTTAAATTAGACTTAATAGTTTATTTATTATGATAGCTTGAAAATAAATTAAGAATATAACGTAATTAATTAATTAAATAATGAATAATTTATAATATAAATATAATAATGAATTAATTAATAAACTAATACTGATATAATATAATATAATATAATAATATTATAATAATAAATCAATAAATAAAATAAAATATATATAATAAACCATCTAGTTGTAAACTATCTAATGATTAGGTTAGTATTCTAAAAACAGATACATACTAGTAAATTCCAAGTCATAATATTAATATTACTAATTACTAATTAATAATAATTAGATAATATCATACGTATCATTCTAATTAATAATATAAGCATAATATAATATATTAATATAATAAATATTATTATATTAAATAATAACTCTAATAATAATTTCAAAAATAAAAATGCAAATGAAAATACTAATGAAATTGAAGTAGGAAATAAGCAAATATTAATTATTTAATTATTTAATAATGATAATAATATTATATTAATATTAATTAATAAATATATAATAATTTATAGATAATATAATAATATAAATATTTAAATAATAACTTTTTATAAATTATTATTAAATTAATAATAATAATATGCTATCTATATATATATAATTATATAATATATATATATATAGTGTATTATAATATAATATATTATATATAAATATACGTATAATATTAATATATATGTTATATAGTAATTTAATTATTAATTAATAGTTTATATTATATAAATATCATATTAATATATATATATATATATTATATAGTATAAATTATAATATATCTTAATATATAACTACTATATATTATTATATTTATATATATATATTATATAATTATTATAATATTTTATATTAATGTATTTTTAGTATCATATATGAATATTAATATTATCAATTATAGTTTATATTTTTTGTTATAGGTGAGAATCGAAGTTTTTTGTACTTTAGATTATAATCCTTAGTTGAATATCTTCAAATGAGGTTGGAGTATATAAAGTGATATACATCTTGAATTAATTATAGTGATATATTAAAGAATCATCATGGTAGATCGTATTCGATGACATTTATTTTATTATTAGAGAGTCCGAACAAGGGAGTAGCCGAGTCAGATGTATTCAGTTCTTGCTTCCTTATCAGCATGCGCACAGCACAGTACTTTTCCAGTGCGTGGTAATTGACCAATGATTAAAGTGTGCTGCAATTTTGAGAGAACTTTGCTGTGTTGCTTGGATTGGCACATCATTTCTAATGTTAAGGTGCAGTTGATAACTGACTGAGGTTCTCCAATTCACTCAAGAAAGAAAAAGTTTTCTTTATATTATTACCAGCATCTTTCATGACTCAGCGAATATCATTCCATTAATAAGTTATTAAGATATTCACCTAGGTGACGTTAAGAGAGTGGTTCAGAGCACAAAAACAAAATTCTGCGTTTTCA
>JABUQX010059786.1:37500-51564 GCA_015478945.1 Trachelipus rathkii | reverse complement strand
AGACCAAAGGTAGGAAAGGAATAGAGTGATGCAGAAAGAATGTGTGAGCATCGCGAGATATAGTCTGGTGTACAGAAAGTTGGATCGAGAGAAAGATAGAGACGTTGTGTTTAGGTACAAACTAGTGGCAATGAACTCTCCTCAGAATAGGAGGAGGTTTACAACTGGAGAGAGTTTGAGAAGAGTAGTATCTCATTGTAATAGGGAAAGTATATGGAACGTGATAACAGTTTTACGGGCAGAAAAAAAGACTGGAAAGTTGGTGAGAATATGAGAGTTGATAAGAGGAAAAGCCCTAAGAATCCACGTTCTCAAGGTGGGCTGTGTAGAGTGGAACCACCCGCAAGATGTGTAAGAAAGACTCCGCGTACAAGAAAAGGGCGAACACACCACCGACTAAAGAGGAATCTGTGGAAGGGGTATGAAGAAATTCCGGAAGAAGTTCCCAGAACACACAACCTCTTCAATTTATTTTTAGAAAGGTGAAATATTATGAAGGCCTTGTATCTAAATATAGAACATGTCATAATGAATAAAAAGAAACACCGAGGAAATTAAGGACGACGAAAGGTTTTATGAGTTTGGTGTTGCTTCGCCTTACAGATTGATATAAGAACTTCTCTGATGTGGAAAGATTGTGTAAAGTAGAAGATGAAGAAACAAGAGTTTTTGAGCCATTGAAAAACGCACATATTTTGTCTGCCTGCTGCAATAAAAAACACAATAAGATCATGAGATTAGTCTGGTCCCAAGGATCGAACAACGCTACGACTGAGCATGAATGTCAAATTTGTGTTGAGTAGGAACGCTTTCAAAATGAAAGAGTATTCGAAGGGCTGAAGGTCGCTGGCAATAAAAAGTGTTAGGATAATTAAAAGATTTTAGTGCAGAAGAAAAAGGTAATGTAAATGAAAAGTGGTAACATAAAAAGAGTCGTAGGAATAGGAACAGAAATAATATGAGTGAACACCATTTAGTTATGAAACAGGGATTAATTTATAAGGATGGCAACGGATAGCTCGTCCTTAACATACAAATACAATACGTACCAAGGGGAAAATCGAGGAAAAGGATAGAATAGCAAGTTAGGAGACAGCGTTAAAAATCTTCACCCCAAAAAGCTTTATGCAGAGTTTGCGGAAGCTTTGACCAGTACCAAGCGCCAAAGCAAAGACTAGCAAATGCCGAGGGGCAAAGGAAGACAAAGAGGTCCGGGCATCAGAGCATTACAAGGCCTAGTGCGGCTGCTAATAAAGACAGAATCATTATTGAGACGCTTCAAAATCGTCTGTTTAGACAATATCAATACGCAAAAACTAAAAAGAACTGAGGTTAAAGTCAGCAAAGTCTGAAAGGGGGCGGGTTGGTCCCCTTCTTATATTCGGGAGTTCCAGCAGGGATAAGGGAAGGTCGATATGTTGAAGTGCAGAAGCAGCGAATTAGTTTACCCTCAAACGGCATGTGTTACAGAAGAGTTTTTCATTCCCATACGTTTTCATATTTTTAAACTTATAAACCGTCGAAGTGATCCAGTAAAGTTTGGAGAAAAGGCTAATTTAGTAAAAGTCATGTAATTGAGAGTATCATATAAAGAAACATAGGTTCTATTAGGAATTATATTTTTTATTTTTATTTGTCTAATATAAAACATTTATTATTTTATTTATTTATTAATCCAAGAAAAGCACTTATTATACATTCACAAACATAAATAATTTAAGAAAGTAAAAAGAATCGCCAACAAACAAATAAGAAGAAGAAGAAAGGATTGCCTTTTAAGAGGTGATAATGCAGGGGTCTTTGTTAATCTTTTGTATGTATGATTTTCCTCAACAGTAAAGTAGAAAATAAAGGTAAAGATGATTTAGGAAATCGAGTAATACTGATGATGATAATGAAGGATAAATGGTGGGCTCCGTAGCTCAGAGGTAGGACACTCGCCTAGTGAGCGAGAGGATCAGGGCTCGAGTTTGGTCTGGGCGTGTGATTTGAACATATCCTTCTCTTATACTGTAGCTTCGTCATGCAACTCAGAACGTAGAGTGAGGAAGTACATCAAGTGCTAGTAGAAAGAAGATATTCCATGGTATCAGTGATAGGACCCCCAGCCAGTAGTATCGGCAAGAGTAGAACTCGTGAGAACACGAACCACGCGAATCCATCCGAAGTTAGCTATACAACTGATAGGCATGAAGTAAAAGTGGATTTGCACTTTAAGCGGAGAGACTCTATTCCAAGCGGGGAATTAAATTATAGTTTTTATATCCTATAAGTTGTAGTAGTAAATTATGATTTAAGATGTAAGGCTACTTTGGTGATCGGCCATTTCCTATATACGATGCACAGTGTTGAGTGGATGTTGGGTTTTTAAACAAGAGCATATTTGTGTTTTTTCTCGGGAGCAGGGTTTAGTCCGCAGCCGGTTGTTTTTGTTCTCTCTTTCGCTAAACAGAGCTCAACCACCTTGGCGGGAGCTGATATTTGACTGTATATTAATGTATAGGGGGAAGGGATCTTTGACTGTTCAAAAGAGTTGTGGGGATCATGTGAACGAACCTGTTTGACGCTTGTTCGATGGTATGAAATAAAAGATTAAATTTTTGTGGTATTATTTATTATTATTGTGAAAAATAGTTTTTAATATTTGTATTATGATTAATTATTATTTAAATTTGAAGTTTTGATCCCCTGTGATGTGTTAAAAAATCCCGCCACCCAATTTAATTTGTTGATATTTATTATTATTGTAATAATTGAATTATTATTATTTTAAAATTAATTATTATTAATTATTATTAGAATTTAATATATATTAATAATATATTTTATGTGGGGGCTTTTCCTTTATGCATTAATTGATTCCCCAATCAAAAAATGCCTTTAATTTCCCGTTATGATCAACATCAAGGGGGTATTTGTAGAAAGTTTCAAAAAAAGTATAAAGGGGATAAAGACAAATGTAGGCTATCTGTGTATCGTATGTGGCTTTTCGTGGCAACCTTGGGTGTATGTGTGTGAATTTGAACTCAAATTATTGTGAATGTATTTGACTGATAAAAAAGTTTTTAGCGTGCATGGATTTCAAACAAAAATAGTATAAGTTGTGGGGACAATGTGAGGAAAAGATGAGAGAGATCGGGATATAGAGCTCCATTTGGGTGGAGTTGGACACAAATGATAAAATTCTTTGTGTCAGATGAGATGTTGATGTATATGTAGGTGGAGACACAAAAATTTGTAGGGACAAATTGTGATTTGAGCTGTCGTATTATGAAGGCCGGGCTGATCAAACTTGTAAAAGGTATGTTGCCAGGAGACATTATGTATTGGTATGTGGAGAGAATTAGAATAATTAGGTGGTGGTGATCTTTAATCATAAATGGATGTTGTATGTTTGAGGTTGAGCGACACTTGCGTGACACGATTTCCAGGACGCCCAGGGCTGATTTAAGATTTACACGAATTTGATGATCTGGGCCTAAATTTGGCTCATAGATATGATGAGGGAATGATGTTAGGATTTCGAATATGGCCGATGATATTTGAATGAACCAATGTCAGGAAGACGCATGCTTAGAGGTAGAATTAGACAGAGGGAATGTGATTGGTGGGAAGTGTATAAGAAGATTGTTTGATTTAATTAGTATTTGAATTATAAACGTTAATTTGTGATGAAATATCAGAATGAGATAGTTGATTTGTAGAACACAGATAGATCCGAGATCGGGTGGAAAAGACGAACGTATAATTTTGATGCGAACGAGAGAGATAAGAGAAGAAAATCAGTGAAAAGCATAGACGTTCTTAAGTATTCAAGGGTAAGAGTAGGAGAGAGAGGAAGACTTAGAAAATTATAGAAAACTTAGAAACGAACCTAACAGCCCATTAAGAAAGGACAAAGAACGGGGCATGAAATTAATTTAGCAAGAATAGTAATAAGAACCTGAAAAAAGGTTTTTAACTTTTATAACTTTGAAATAGTAAGAAGACAGGATCAATTGGTCCCAATTAAAAATTGATATGGGTAAAGAATTTGTAAGAATTCCGATTAACATTTAATGAGCTTATTTTGCATTAATGATTAACTGCTAGAAAGTTTGGATAGTATCCCTATAGCAAGGTGTAAGTGCGGTATTGGAATTTGTAAATTCAAGTGAAAGCAATTAAGTCTATTGACTATAAACATACTGACCAGGTAAAGGCTGTAGATCCTGACTGTATAATGATAGTAAAAATTCCTGAGAGAGGGTAGTAGATTGTAGCAGAGCATTGGCCAAAGGCAATAGCACATGATTAATTTAAACGATCTATAGGACATTATGGTGAGGTACCAAAAGAGAATTGGAAAAAAAAGGCGAATATAATGTTTGTTTCCTATTTACATCCTTTACATTCAACATAAGATTTTCAAAATTATAGGCCAGTTAGCTTAAGCCATCTGTGGTTGTAAATGTATTAGAGGAAAATTCAAGTAATGAAATTCATATAAATTATTAAAAGAAAAAATATTGGATGTGAAATAATTTTAACTGTTATGAACTCGCAAGCATGGATAGTTTTGTAAAAGAGATTTTGAATATCATTGGAGCCGAGGAATGTCTATTTTGAATATTTTAATATTTTTAAACACTGTCAGTAAAAGCCTTTGAATAAAAGTTCCCCACATGGTGGTGCTGACTATGCAAAACATGTTACACTAGACAAATAATGGTTACTAAAAGAGGTGAGAAGGGTACAATGGTTGGAGAAATTAAATCAGTGGTTGTTGGAAGTAAGAAGTTAGTTGTCGTAACTACTAAATTGTAAAGTCATCATTGAAATAATAGTGGTGTTGTCCCCACAGGGTTCAGTATTGGGGTCACTATTGTTCCTCATAGCCACGTTACATAAAATGTATAGATTTTCAAGTTTGCAGATAATACAAAGTGCTAACCTCAGTAAGGAATAGTGATGGATCTCATTTCATTCAATATAAATCCTAAATACACTTCTTGGTAATGTGGAGAATTAAATTAAATTAGGTGTAACATGAATTTTCAATAAAAAAGTGTGGTTCCGATAGTTCATTTAGGTAACTCAAATAATAGATTTAACTACGATAATGAATGGGGATTGGCTCAGGAGGTCTGTGTGGAACCAAGAATAAAGATTTGGGTTATTTATGAGCATGAAATCTAAAAGTGGTTATATACAGTGTTTTGGAAAGCAAGGATAAAGTATAAGAATGATAGTGAGTAAACTAACTCGCTCAAATGTCATTATTACAAGAGGAAGGAGTTATAAAGTATAAGTATTGTATATATATATAGCTATGTTAGGTCCTTTATATAGAGTATTGTGTACATACAAGATTAGGGTCCGTATTTAAGAAAAATACAATCGTGCAGAGGAGGAGGCAACAGTAGATGAGCGCATCAAGGAATGATAATTCTGGCTTTTAGGGTATGAGCTACTGAGATAGGCTGAGTTATGAAGTGTTTTCAGTAGATAAAGCGTTTCTTAGAGGGGCACATGTACAAGTCTACAAACTTTTAACATCTCTCTCAGATAATTAAAGAGACCAATATATAATTATCTTTATAGTTATAGACCATTGATATGCGAGGACCAGAGGAACATGTAAGTAAAAAATTAGGAAAGAATGGCATGCCTTCCTTCTATGTATATAAAACTCATTCAGTAATAGAGATGTTCTATTTTAATTTTTGAATTAGTTGCGGATGTGTTTTGAGCTGGGTAACAATTACCATATTAAGAAAGGATTGGATAGGTTGCTGTAGTTGGATTTTAAGATAGTGTAATACAACTTAGTTTAGCAATTTGATCAGTTACAAAATTAATAGCCGACAGTCCTTTGTTGGCATATTGTATATAATAATCCATGTAAAATAAACTTTAAAGTACTAGTAACAAGGTGGTCAGCATGCATATACCTTAGGTGTAGTTTTTTTGCTATTTGGTAGTGCCTACTGGTTAGGTGTATTATTCTCATATTACAAAGGCCCTAGTATTATATATATATATATATATATTATATTATATATATATATATATATTATATATATATATGTATATATATATATAATATAATATATATATAGTTCGGTGGGTTTAAGCATGATGTCATTAGGAAAAAATTTACTCAAAGTTTGAAAACTGTGAAGTTCAAAGTTCGCGATGGAATTTGCACATGTGGCTGTTACATTAACTGTCTCTAATACGTCATTCTTCTAAGTATAGTTCCAAAGCTTCGCCTTTGTATCCACGCTGAGAAATCTGAAGCTTTTTACCCAAGCTCTGCCCTAGACACATAGCTTTCACTATTTGTCAAAACGGGACTCACGCAAATAGTATTTAAAATAGTAAAGTATTGCTGGTGCTGAGCACGAAATCCTTACATTGCTGAGAATTTCCATTACTAACCTAAGCTTACAAATTAGACAAACCATCATATGTGCATGCATGCCTTTTTGATTAATGAGTGCTAAACCGGTAACTTATGTGGTGCAGGCTTAGTATGAAAATTTAAGTTAATAAGAGAGCACTAAATATATGTTTATTTGTGTATTATGAAATCTTTTTTTTTATGTTGAATTTCTCTAAGCGTAATAGCTGCCATGCCACATATACTTCAGGGTTAATCACTTAAGTTCTATTTATTTGTACAAAAACCAAAGATATTTATATATAACGGAAATGTTCCCCTTACTCCCATTTTCAATTACGCCATAATTAAATTTCAGTGTTTCAGCATCTTGCCCACGGCTCCTAATCAATAGAGACGATGTTGGCTTGCCAGAAACTAGAAGAGTATTTCAGCAACTATTTGGAGGAGCTGACTTAGAACAAAAATCTGAAGACAATATTCGAGACGTAGCACTTATAGGCGACTGTGATGACGGCTGCAGATCGTTGGTTGACAAGCTAGGGTGGACGGTAATTATTTTATAGTTTGATGGAGACTTTAGTTAGTTAAAATTCTGACGATATTTTGGCACTCGAATCAATCGCGGTTTTCAGAGAATAAGGTACCTTTTTGTACTGTAATTTTAAAAGCTGGCGTTTGAATTGAACAAATAAATAAAATTAAAAAATTTTTTTTTGGGGTTCGGTTCGGTTAGCTTGTATTACCACAAATCGATTAATGTATATTTGCTTCTTAAGCTAATGCACTAAGCACCCAAAATGGTTGTTAAACGGTCATACTTTGCAGTCTGCGACAATTTGTATTTTCATTTAATCATAGCCTTGGAGATAATTATTAGTAAGTTGTAGTTTTATGTAAACTTATTTCCGTTTTCAAAGTTCCTGATATTATATAAACTTACTTTATTTAAAATCATTTCGTTTGTCCTTTTGAAGTTTTTTATAGTTTAATTCTAATCTCGCAACGGTTTTCCCGGAATAAAAGTATTCATGATGTAATTACTTTAATCTAATTGCTAATGCTTCATTATTAGTGGTTAAAACATTTTTGGTTCATAATTGATTCACTTAATGTTTTTGGTAAAAAGGATATTATTTATGCAAAGTTTTTTTTTTTTTTTTTATGTAACACCTTAGTTTAAACTAATCTACTGTAAGTTTCGTAAAATTATATTTACATAAACGATCAATATAGTTTGTATTACTTCTCTGCATAAACTAAAATTTTCCTTACCTTACAGAGTGAATTCGAGGCATTATTATCTGGTCCTAAAAGCTAACGTGAAGACCAATCTCCTGAAGTTATATGACGAGCAAGTTTACATTGTAATCCCTTGTATCTACGCGTAGTGTATAGTATATTTATAATATTTATTCCATTTTTTTTGTTATAATTATCAATACAGGACTTTATTATGTTCAGTGTAGATTTGACATTACAACTCAGGATAAAAAAAACTAAGCATATTCTAATAATCATTTATTCAGATGTCTTTGTATAGCGCCCTTTCCACATGATTTTGCTATGTTAAATTTTGCCAGCCTTTTCCAACCCTCTTAAACTCTTCGCTTGCTATTGCTTTGTGCAGAGGAGTATACTTGACGATGTATAAGATGTAGGATTGCAAAGAAGCGACGTCTAAGGCAGGCTGGCACACTAGACAGCAGCGATGTAAATAAAAATTAAATGATATTGTTTGGTGTTAGAAAAATCCTGTATTATAAAAATCGTAGAAATAGATTTAATAATTTGACCGTTAAAACCTTTGCGGAGAAAAAAATTATAAAAGCTATAAAAAAACTTTCCTTATTACTATTCTAATGTTAATTTGCCCTTCAACTAAAAGCATTCCGCTTATATTTATTCCTCACTAAGCAACGAATTTTCTCTCTTATTGCTATTACTATGGAGAATATTATCAATGAAATACAATGGGCTCGGATTCATTTTGTGTATCTCTAGCTATATACAATCATAGGCATAACTAGGGGATGGGGGCAGGCCCCTCACAGAAATTTGTTTGCTAAAAAATTCATAACAGGCTTACTAAAATTCACCGATAAAGAGGCCATGCCACCCCCCCAAGTTTATGCTTATAAATATTCTGCCTGCTTGAACATACTTTTAATTTTTTCCCACTTCCATCGACTCCAGCACTCTGAAGTGCCAGTGTTGAGTTTCCCATTACTTAGGTTTCATGACCCAGGCCTTTTTTTCCACCAGTTGTGACAAAAAAAAAAAAAAAATAATTTTGGATAATATAAAACGAATCTGTGACAAATCTGACTTAAACTTAAAGATTCTAATGTCGCGGCATCAACTTATCCATCATAGAAGGGTCTGTCATATCTAAGGGTTGCAATTACAAACCACAAGGACAAAATGTTTTGCACTTCAAAATACAAAGTCCTTCTTGCAACGCCAAGTAGCCTCCTCAAATGAAACGTCTTAATCAAAACCTTCTTTCTGCCGGTTTTTTACTCTGTAATCGGAAAACAGAGAATAATAGTTATAAAACCACACAAATTCACATAGTAATTAAATACTATTCCTTATAAGCACTATCTTCAACGACGAGATTCAAAAAATAAAAACTCATATTTAATCAAAGCAACTATAGAGAAATTTTCTGATAACTATTTGATCTACTAAATGTGAATGTCCGAAAAAATAGAGAAATGGAGGAGCTCATGTATTTTATTTTTTTTGATTTATTTTTTTTTTATTTCTATTTTTTTCTTTTATTTGTTTTTTTTTAGCCATTTTTAACTACACTTATTAAGCTCGAAGTTGTTTCGGGCGGTCGTAAAAAGTCAAGAAAAAAAACAACCATGAGAATCAAGCATGAATAAAACTATCAGAATGAAGCACAAAACGTTGGTCTTTAAGCAGCAGCGAAGGGGAAGATTAAATATATTGGAAAACAGAAGGGGGGAAACATCAAAAAAAAATGTCGGGAGAGGAAAAAATATCGCATATATTACTCGCAGTCACACATACTAAAAAAAAATCACTGAGGGATAAATAGAGAGGTGGCGAACACCACAGACGAACGATCAGGGTTCTCAATAACCTTAATAGAATATCATTTTTATGCTCAATTCAGGCCAAGTGCACACTGAGTCATCCGTGTTTAGCAGACTGCTAGCGAGATGTTTGAATCGGTCGCAATTGAAGGTGGAATGCGAGCGCAGAGCCAAACCTTTCCCCCAAAGCATCCTGAAACGCACTGAGTAGTACCTAAAGAAAAGACGATCGTAGCGTCTAAACAGTCCGTTAGCAAGAAAAAATAAAGCGTCAACAAGGTTTGATAAAGTAGGGAACAGTTTATTAGTCTCTTCTAAGCTAGACCTAATATCCACTAAATACAGCAATAGAAGGGTGAGAAAGACCAGAGGAAAGTGCCACACTCACATCCAAACGTAGAGAACAGTCAGCTCAACCACACAAATGGCGAAATACGGTGTCTATCCTTCATATAATAGTTCAAGAACATAGTAATAATGCAAGTAATATAAACACCTGAAACAGATACTACTCAAGCCTTGCCACACTATGAGAGAGCCAACCTTTTAGAATAAACCCAAATGAATATGAGGAGATTTCCACACGATAATGTTACTCGAGTTGGTATGTTTGTTAAAGGAACTAAGAATGAGTGTTAAATGTCATTCACACAGCAGAGACGTTTAGATCAAGCCGTCGAAGGAAAATAAGGAAAGTTGGCACGGTGATTTTATGTGAACGCAAGAGATAGATAGAGTAGAGTTGCCAGGTTGCATTTTAATAGAGATTTTGAATAGTTTATATACAAAGGCTTACGGTGCGTGACACCCCCGGGAAAATTCCCATCCAAGATCGACAAAGGATAGATCGAAAGCAAAAAGAGACGAACCAAGCGAGAAGCAAAGCGTAGGAAGCATAATTTGAAGTGAGATAGAAGAATGGAGGGTTGAAGATCCCATAAGCAGCTGAATACAAGAGCAGTGACACTATGAGATTGGAAGTATCAAGGTTCGCGAGTGGAGAATTCGTTGTGTATTGAATTAAAGATAATGAAATATAAAGAGATAAGGATAGAATAGAACAGAAAATACCTTGGCGAAGGAGAAAATTCACTCTAAACAGTCTTAACAGCAGAAAGACAGAAGCACGGCGCCGCCCATCATCGAGTGCTAAGATAGTATAGAAGCGCATCTGTGGAAGAGCAAAACAGACAGGAGGAGAAGACACAAATAAGAAGGAGGAAAACCCAAGGATGAGCGGGAAGCTCTGGAGAGCAGTTGACTGCACGTTGCTAAACAACAACCGTCGTTAAAACACGCTTATGTGAGAGATGATCGAAGCGGACCCAACGACAAGATACTCCGTCCATAGGGTCCTAAAAGGGAAGAAAGACCATGAAATCATGTTAAGATAGGAAAGGGATTCACCTAATCATAATGTTAGTCGCAATAACGACGAAAGAGCCATAAAAACCAGTACGATTGACTGAATGCAAGGGAATGAAGACCAGCAAGGATGAATCCAGAGAAGAAGTGACGAGTTAGGAAAGAAGTTTCAGCAAGCGCAATTTTAGATGAAATAAAATTGAAGTGAGAGCTTTAAGTAATTGGGTGATATTCAAGCAACTTGAGAAGGCTACGAGCGGCTACCTTTCATTTCCTCTGGGAACCGGCTCTGAGTACTATTTAGTATTTAATGACGATAGAGATATAAGTTGTCAACGAAAAGAACAGTTGACTGCCACTAGTCAAGTAAGCACACTCCCTCAAAACACGGGGAGAATGCCAAATCACGGGCCAACAGCCTTTCCTGGCGTTCAATGACAGATCTCAGGATCCCATGCACCACGATCATGTGTAAATCACAGGTAAAGTATGGGAAACCCGAGAGGAGAAGTAGGAAGAAGGGAATGCACCAGATATCATTCACAATGGAGTAGAATTAGATGAAAATCACAAGGAGGCCGAAGAGATTGGCCCTTTTCAGTTGGAGAGAGAGAATAAGCAACAGAACCATCAGAAGCTGAATCTTATTGGGTGAGGAAAACGTCAGATTACAAAGTTGGTGTGTAGAAATGTTTTTGGAAAGGGGTCAGATAAATGTGTGTTATCAGTAAGGAGACCAAGAGAGAGTATGTCGAGGCTTTCTATTTGAGTGAAGTGCCGCTTACGACCTTGTCGATACGATATTGCGGCCTGCAAGATTCCCGAGCAGAATGTATACTTAGTAAGGCAAGTAAATTCAGGAGAATCCAGTTTTCCCCATGCCCATACGCCAGTCTCTCTCCTGAATGGCGCGAGAATAAGGCTCCATGAACCATGGATTTGGGGAGAAAAAGATTTAGTTTGAAGAAATGGAATGAATTTCCTGCTCATCTCCATCTGTCTTAGGAACAGCGCCAACCACACCTTTTTCAGCTTGTAGAAGATAGCAAAGATCAATAGCAAGAGTTCATTCCAGAGAGTATCTAGCCAAAAAACAACACGAACAATTACTCCTCCCAAATTGCGCACTGATTTACTGATTGACCAAGAAATTATAACGTTTTTAGTGAGGCATGGTGGAGCTGCTGGGAAAAAGTATTCTATAATTAAGAGCTACAAAAGATTGTGGTCAAGTTACCATATGGAGAGGAGAAATTGGTTATTATTTATAACCGAGAAAGAGTAGTGGTGAAACATAGGCGTTTCAAGAATTGTTGGGCGACAGGAAATATGTGTAGGTTCCTATTAACTGTTCAGATCGGTATTGAGAATACTGAAGTTTTGGCCTCCCCTCTACCGCCTGCAATCAGTGTGAGAGGAGCCCAACCACTCAGTGTGGTATACGTTGAAATCCCCTAAATAGAGGATCTCAGCATTTGGATGGGATATATATGTTATAATGCTTTAAGATTTCAAAAATGACTTGACTCATTTTTCACTTCTGAAATCAAACTAGTTACACATTCAATAAATAAAGCATATGAAAATATGAAATAAATTTTCAAACTAATTATGGTAATCTTAGAACACAAAAGCTTGCAGTTTCAATAAAAATGTTTTTTTAAAATATTTAACTTGGAAGTTAAGGAAAATCTCGTCCAACTTGGTCAGAAATATATAAAATAAAAAAAACAACTGTGATGTAAAGAGAACGGATGATGCAGTGTAGTAGGAAAGTTGTGAATGGTAAAGAGGTGGATGCAATTAAATACTTGGATACAAAGGGACTAAATGCAATTAAATCCATGGATATAAAGGGACTAAGTCTCGAGTACACTTGGGTTTTGTATGAATGTGTGTTGTTACCTGTGTTAATGTAAAGTGAAACTATGGTATGGAATAAGAGGTGTCAATGTGTTCAGATGGACAATCTTTTGTAGTGTTAGGTGAGAAGAATTGATAAAATGAGGAATGAATGCATTAGGTAGTTGTGTGGTGTAAAAAAAAAAAAAGCGTAAATGAGAATAGAAGTACATTTAGATGGTTTGGTCATGTGGAAAGGATGGATGAGTTGGTTGGTCAGGCAGATGTATAGTGGGTGTGTGATGGGAATCGACCAGCTGGGAGACTGAAAAAAGTGGATTGAGTAAGTAGAGGAATGCGAGTTTGGCAAAGGTGAGAAGAAAGTGAATGGAGGAATTGTTTGTTTGCCTGGCCCAAAGAAAGAACCCCACATTGACAACATATCACAGTGAGGGTTGGTCGCACTCTTGTCAAGCGATAGGGTGGATATTTTTTTTTTTAATGCAACGAGCTCTCACCTAGGGTATGGAGGGGCTTTTACTTAACTATTCTATTTTCTGTGTATGTTAAGGCAATCATACCCCACACCTAGTGGGAAGAGAAGGGAGGTTAAAGAAAAAGTTTATTTATATATATATATTATATATATATATATATTATATATATATCACTACGCATTTATATATATATATATATATATATACCTAGCGGTATATATTAGTTAAATAATTATATACATATATTACCGTATATTATATACATATATATATATATATTATATATATATATGTTTATAGGATTGCCAACAGGCGTATGATAGGATTAATAGGGAAGCCCCATGGCAGGTGTTAGTAATGTATGAATGGTGGTGAGGCTTCTAATGGAATCAAAATGTATGTATGTGACGAAAGGCTGAAGCGTATGTTAAGAATAAATAGGTGTTAAAAAGTGATTGGTTTAAATATTAATAGCGGAGTGAGGCACCGATGTGTTGGCTTCTGGGTTATTCATTTGTATATGGATGGGGTTAGTAAAGAATTAGAGATGGGGGTGACAAGGAATGGTGTTAGAATGATCGGAGCACATGGAGGCGCGGTGAAGGGAGTGCTAGCGCCTAATAAAATATGCGCAAGATGAATCTATGTTCGTGTGTGACAGCCGCAGAGAGTTTTCGAGAGGATAGAGTAATAGAGATTTAGGACAGGGTTGTGTAAAAGGTAGTGGTTTGAAAGTAAAACGTAGAATAAGAGTAGGTTATGCGTTGAAAGTGAGTAGAAGTCCTTGTATTAGTGAAGTTATGTTATAGATGGTGAGCAGCTTGGAACAAGTGTCGGAGTTTAATATTTAGGATATTGTTGGATGAAAAAGGGAAATGATTATGAGAGTAGTAGGAAAAGTTGTAAA
>JABUQX010059786.1:0-35000 GCA_015478945.1 Trachelipus rathkii | reverse complement strand
AAAAATTCAAGATCAACAAAGTATAAAAAAAATTTTTTCCTATAAAATCAAATTGGAATACTTACAGATGAAAAAGCCTTTTTAACATCTCGTCTCTTATGTAAGAAAGCATGATTATTACGAACAATTAACCAACTAAGATGTGATGACATTTTGATCAAGTTCTGAAATATATATATATATATAATTATATATATATATATATATATATTCTATGCTACTTATAATATACTATTATTATATACTATATATATATATATATATATATATATATATATATATATATATATTTATATATATATATATATATATATATATATATATATATTATATATAATGGGTCATTCCATGTCAAATCAGCCACCCTCAAAAAACCCACTCCCTTCAATTTTGATGAAACTTGCTTTAGTTTGAGGTAATCATACCATAGTGAGATCTCCAAAATTTTAGCACTGTATGTATTAACCTTTGGTTTCCCAAATACAAGTTTACAACAAAGTGATGAAAATTTGACCTTTTTGGGGGGTTTTATCTCTTGTTTTGAAATTTGTGTAACTCAGAAACTACTAACGATAAAACAATGGTTTTAGTATAATTTTAAAGGACTTTAATAAATCTTTAAAATGTGTCATGTTAGAATCTTCAAATGTGAATTTAAGTGAAAAATTGACCTTGACCTTATGTAAAAAAAAAAAAAAAAATAATACATCAACTTCAATGTTTTCAAACTTACACAATACCTTTGTAAAAGACGAATAATCACACAAAAAAACTATGACTGGCTAGCAACTACTTTATTTATAACAAATATATTTCTATACATTTAATAGAATTACGTAAATGTTGGAAAAATGCAATTTCCTACATAGTTAGGTTTACAAAGGACAAGGGGGTGTCATTTGTAATAAGAAAAATGTGAAAACTCAGCAATTTAGCTTTAAAATAAAAATATAATTGTTAATCTCTCTTTATTTGTTCTGCCTTTAAAAATTTCAATGTCACAAATTACAATTAAAGAAAATGGCAGATGCTATAAACCCTTACATTTCAGGCTTACTACATAATTACTACAAATACCACCAAGTTCAATGTGCATAGCTTCTATCAAAATTGATTATGGTGAATTGATGAGTATTTTGCATGATTTGACATGGATTGATCTATTACAATTTATATACAATTAGAGCAGAGAATTAAGAACTTTAGGTCAAAATTTAAAATTATAAAGCATTTGATGTGAATGTCTTCAAATAATTTTAATTAATCTATTATCCATTTCAGAATATTAATCACATTCAAATAATTAAATTACACTTCTAAAATTAAATATTTCAATTGGAATGAAACTAACATATAATAACAGTCTTTGTAAGACTGTAGCATCTGAACGGTGACATAGATCATGCATCTTAGAAATATTTAGAATCAGCATGTTCAGAGCTTTCATTTGAGACCAAAATCAGAACTAAAATAAATAGGTAGGTAAAAAGTTCCCACACATTTTATACTTCACCCCTCCACCAAATACCCATGGACATTAGCTTTTAAAATTTTTGTCAAAATTATGAAGTTGCATCCTTTATCAATCAATATATTTATGGAAAAATAAAAGTGGATATAGAACTGTATCTATTTATAAAAATTATACAAAATTACAAACTCTGCAATATATAGTGCCTATTATTATTTGGCATGGTAATAGGTAAATAGGTAAAATTAGGTACAGTTTCATACTCAATTTTCTTTATATATATATATATATATATATATATTATATATATAATATAATATATATATTGTTTTTTTTATATAGTTATATTATATATACAATATATTATATATAATATATATATATATAATATATATAATATATAGTATATATATTAATATATATATATATTATATATTACAGTAGTTTTTATCTATTATTAATTGACTGAATATTCATTTGGCTATTCTTCATTTGACATTTGAAATATGTATGTGCCAGGGCCTGCCCATGGTGTTGATTTTTCAGCCTGGTGTGGCCACATCTTTGTGAGCCATGGTGGATCCTGTACATTGACTCAAAAAAGCTAGGACAATGAGAGTGGTGTCATTTTGTAGCATTTGTCAAGGTCTTTTCAATGATATATAATATGGGTTATGAGGAAAAAAAAAAAAAATTCAAAATCTACATTAAATTTTAGTTAAAATTTTTGTAAAAGCACATGATTAAAAAATTTCAAACATTAGGCAAATACCTTATACATATGTTAAATGTCTGGCAAGTTTAGTTATGGGATGATGATGGCTTCATATTTTAAAATATTTATTAAAAACAATGTTTTACATAAATTTGGGATTTTGGTTAAAATGCAAGATTTACAAACTATTATGAACATTCTAAGTACTATATAACAAAATATGTATTTATATATATCAAAACAAAATGAAAATTAATCCTTTGAAAAATCCCATCCTACAGAGAAAAATATTTATTGATATCAATTTGTACTTTATAAACTATTTAAAACTTGGTTTATAATTCCTATTTTCATTGGTGGTAGTTCGAAAAAGCATTATCCGTTTTACAAAGGTCATCTTTTGAAAGCGCACAAAACCTTCCAGTTGGGATTGTAGGATTTACTTTACACAACATCTATGATATGTACCCAAAATACATCTGGCTTTCGTGAATAAACAAATGAAAGAGAAGGACTAGATAGTTCAAGAAATGTTACATATATTTCATCAAGTTCTTGATTTTTCTCCATAACAACCTAACCACCACTAGTTATTGTACACTACAGTAATGTATCCAAATATATCATCTATGTGGAATTTTTGTGATAGTGTCACAGTTTCTGTGTAATATTTTGTAGCCTCTGAAAACAATTTGACATGTATCTTTGATGTGCTTGAATTCACTGGTAGGAAAGTAAGAAATTGCTGTGTAGTGTGTACCACAAAGAGTTAATGCTTGCTTAAAACGATCACACAAAAAGGGTTCTGATTGCACATACTCTTCTTCAGTTGAATATGCAAAGTTTATTGATGGGATATATTCAACTACCCATCAAAGAGTCGAGTAGGTGTCAGTATTTGATGCACATAAGGCAGTTGTAGACTAGCTTGTGCTGCGAGTCTTTTCACTGCACCACCAAGTCCATCACAAGGTCCTTTACCATGTGCTGTGGCTATAAAAACCCATTCAGCTTCAACATTGAATTCTTTATGAAAACACAAGCTGGGAAATTCTTATTTTTATATTGTGCAGCAGATCCATCAAAATAATAAAAAATCTTTTTTGTCAAAGTTGATAAACTTTTTTTGAAAGGTGTACACCATAGCAATGTTATGTAAACAATTGGAAACTATGACAATTTAGGTGTTCAGTTTTTTCTTCTCTAAAGTATATTACAAAAGAATGTATAGTGACTTGATCGTTAGAACAGTGGCTTGCACAACTATGGAATAATTCTCTGAAAAATCTTAAGTTAACTACAAATTCAGATTCTTGAAGGTTTTTCTTTTTGCTGTTCATGAATGGTGATTGATGTTTTGCAATGAAATCATGCTGAACTAAACATAACTTATTACACAATAAGTCTATAAATTCTGGTGATGATTTTTCAATGGTTTCTAAGTTGCAGTGATCAACAGAAATCCATTGGCGGAACATTACCTTTTCAATAGCATGGTTTTCAAGTGTCTTTTCTAGTAGTCTTATTGCACCTTCACCAGGACAAATCATACAGTTACCAAGATTGCAAGCTATGGAGTGGATTGAACAACATTATGCAAGACAATGTTTATAGGTTTATAATTCGCCATTTGCTGGCACTCCTAGCTTGCTATTTTCTAACATCAACGACATTTTGGTGAATTGCACATACACATTCAGCATGAATGCCGCTTTGACCAGCTATCTCACATTTTTGTGACCTCAACTCCCCAAATTTAGAGAAACCAATTTTCATTTTGGGAAACCTTTCTTTGAATAATCTGTGACTCTTTTAAGTTGAATAGTATAAGCATTTATTGAATTTTCTTTTTATATCCATCTGATTCTACTACTGTTATGCAATCTTTTACACCTGGCATTACCCTCCTGATATCATCATTTTTGTAAAATGAACACAGTTTGAGCTATATCCTCTGGTAGATGCTTCCCTGGTTTTGGGTTAGGGCTTTCCAAAATGCCTACTTCTTTTAGCAGTTTTTTGGACTGCTGTACCATGAAATTTGGTGCATTGATTTCTCATGATTTTTCGTATGGATCACGTGTCTGGTAGGCAAGTTAGTATCATTAACTTTTTTATACAATTTTTGTCCTATATTAAACTTTCAGATTTTGCAGAATTGACTGTTCTAGATCCTCAGCATTATTGTCAGTCTTCTGCTGCCCTAAAAATGTTACGCTTCAGAGCTGAGTCAATCTTTTTTACTTTAGACTTAAAATACTTTGACAATTTTCTTTATATCAATTGGAGACTTCCCTAACTCTTGAAGAGTTTGGTTGAGCCCCTCAACCACTTCTGATTGCAATGTAAAGCTAGGGTCTTTGTCTGATGAATCTGAACTATTGGTATGATCAATATATAAATGAGAAGTAGAGGGCTGGGCAGTGTTTCAATTTTTTAAGACCAAGTTCTTTTCTACAACTATCAAAGATTGAAGCTTCATGAGGCATTTCAGGAATTGTCACACATCTATTTTGTAACCCTTCTTAATTTCTTTCTGTCCCATACAAAGTGATTAGCCTTTTTTGTTGGATTAAAACACTGCACCCTTACAAATGTTGTACCACTCTCCATGTTAAATATTTATAATGTTATAAATTTATAATTTATAAGATGCTGGAATATCAACTCAAAGATATTAAAGTTATAATTCACATATAAACATTTTAATTGTAATATATGCTGAAAATATATAAAAAAATAATTAATATATTAATAGAAAGTATAGCAAAATTAAAAATATTTGCAATGAAATATTTCACAGGTTGAAATTAATATCTAAATTGCAAACACCTGTGTATAAATATAGTAAATTATATGGTATGCTGTACTGCTTAAGATCTCTAATTGTTCATAAATGCAAAGCACATCAACACAGCAATAACTTCACTAACAGACTGACTCTTAACAATTGCATATTTCATTGTATGTACTGCACAGACACTAAAAACATGTTTCAGCTTGTCACTTGTAAATTTGCAAATGGGTTGATACATGCTCTTGTAAAACAAATAATGCACTATATATATAATATATATATATATATATATATATATATATATATATATATATATATATATATATATATATATATATATATATATATATATATTATATATATATATTATATATATATATAAATATATATATAATTCTATATCTTTTTATTAGATAAATCAGTTTACATAGGAGAAAGGTGGGAGATGTTTAGGTAAAATTTTGGATTTTTGTAAAAAACGAGGGTTTGTAATAAATATTTAAAATATGAAGCCTTCATCATCCCATAACTAAACTTTGCCAGACATTTAACAAATGTATAAGGTATTTGCTTAATTTATTTGAAAATTTTTAATCATGTACTTCTACAAAAAAAAAATTAATTCAAATTTGACGTAAATATTGAAAACTATTTTCCCTATAACCCATATTGTGTTATATATCATTGAAATGACCTTGAAAAATGATATAAAATGATACCCCTCTCATTGTTCTAGCTTAAATAGAAGAGTTGGTATCTTAATTTGAATATATGCAAGTCTCACATTTTCCAAGATTTTTCTCAAACTTTGCATGACCATAGTTTCTAAATGGTTTGAAATATTTTTCTGAAATTTGTGATTATTCATAGTCTCCATAAAGTTTACTATTGTTGAAAATTCCATGGTAATCGGAGATGGTGAGGTTAAAACCTTGTGTTGATTTGATGCAGAATGACCCATATACAGTATAAAAAAGTTAAAATGTGATATAGATACTGTATTTAGAAAAACACGCGATATAGAGAGGGCTTACTATATATATATATCATATATAATAATATATTATAGTTTATATATAATATAATATATATCAATATAGATAATATATATATATATATATATATATTTTAAATTTCAAAAAATTTTCAATATCTTACACTATGGTTTTGTAAAATATCTGTTGGCTATATTCTTCCATTTCCTCACGCTTTGCATAATCACCTACTTTGTAAAGTGCAAGAAAATGGCATTCCGGTAATTTCATGAATAAGAAATGCCTGTTTGCAAAACTTTAAGAGTAACTTTTTTTCTAAAGGTATCACTAATTTATCTTTTTTATTCACTAGAATTTTTTGGTAATAGTCTAGATTAGCGTAGTCTAGTAGACACATTTTCAGTATATAGCCTACTTAACATAACCTAAAGTTAATGGGTCCTAAACCGAATTTAAAAAAAAAAAAAAAAAAAAATTGGTTGAGGGAATATATTTATATACAAGAGAGTTGGCATCAGTCTTTTAGTCCTCCTACATGGGGAACATTTAAAATATAAGACAGTAAGAGGCCACATGGGCCTATCGAGACTGCCCCAGTTCACCCCAAAGAACCAAATATCCTCATGCAAAGCCACAAAGTACCCTAGGGCTTTCCAATAACTTAAATAATATGCACAAAGTCTACAACTAAAAGAAAAAAAATTTAGCTTTGTTATATAGACTGCTTGCAGTATAACTAATAACTAAAAACCCAGCCAATTTGGCTTAATCAAAATATACTATATGATACCCAAACCATCCATATATATATATAAGTCAATCCTTTCTTAAATGTTGCAATAGAGTCAGACTCAACAACCTCCTATATAAACTATTCCAAAAATCGTTAATAGTAGTGCAGAGGGTGTCACCCCCAATTTTTATAAAAATCACAGGATATACTCTAAAAAAAAAATAAAGAATAATGAAAACAAAAATCTTTGCTCTCTTTAGGAAAAAAGTTACGGCCTCTCAAAGTTATTAAATATCCCATACTTTTTATTTTTGATCCATCAAGGTTAGGTCTTATTTCAGGCCCTCTAGTTCAGGTTATGATAAGTTTTGTTAGGTATACACAGAGAAAATCCGTGTATACTTAACAAATCTTATAACCTGAACTAGGATGGCCCTAAAATGAGCATGAGGCCCACTAATTTCTTTTTATGAGCCTATAGGAAAATTTTAAACTTTGACAGGCTGTAACTTTTTTTCCTAAAGACTTAAATCATTTTAATTTTTGTTTAAGCTTTATCATCATTTTTTTGAGTATATCCTGTGATTTTTAAAAAAAAATTTTGTATAAGAAAATCCTATAAGATTTTTAACAGCTTTAAGAGGCTGTAACTATTTCCTAAGGAGAGCGACTATTTTCATTTCCATTATTCTTCACTATTATTTTTTTAGAGTATATCCTATGATTTTTATAAAAATTGCGGGCGACACCCCTCTGCACTACTATTACCAAAAATCAACAACCCTATTACTGAATGAATGCTTTCTTATATCAAGGGCATGCCCCCTGGTCTCCCATCTATATCAACCATAAAGAATTTATTGGTCTATATTGATAATAGATGTAAATATTTTGTAGACTTGCATCATGTCCCCTCTAAGAAATTGCCTTTCTACAGAAAACATTCCTAACTCCTTCAGCCTGTCCTCATAGCTCTTACCCTCAAACCCAGAAATCATACTTGTTGCTCTACATTGCACTCTCTCTAGCATATCTATCTTTCCTTAAATAAGATGCCCAAACTTGTGCACATATATATAAAAATTGGAAAAAACTTTCATCAGACTACGATAATCTAGACAATCACTTAATTTTTTGTCTATGATGTGAATTTTATAAAAATCGCTGATATGGCGGTTGCTATAATTAGGCTACCATAAAATTTTTAAGGATTGCTTTTTACACTATGGTTTTAAAATGTGTTAGCTATATTTTTCTAATTTCTCATGTTGGCAATAGTAATGCAGAGGAGTGTCACCCACCCCCATTTTTGATAAAAATTACATGATATACTCTAAAAAAAATAATAATTATAAAAATCATCACTCTTTAGAAAAAAAAAAAAGTTACAGCCTCTCAAAGTTATTAAAAATCCCATTAGATTTTTGGTAATTGTTACCCAGAGGGTTGTCACTCCAGATTTTTACGAAAATCACAGAATATACTCCAAAAAAATAAAAATGAATAGTGAAAATGAAAATCGTCGCTATCTCTAAGAAAAAGTTATAGCCTTTCAAAGTTGTTAAAAATACCATGATTTTCTTATAAAAAAATTTTTTTTTTTTGAAAATCAGGATATACTCTAAAAAAAATAATGAATAGGGAAAACAAAAATTGGCAATCTCTTTAGGAAAAAAAAGTTCTCTCAAAGTTTGAAATTTTCCCATAGACTTTCTTATAAAAAAAATTAGTGGGCCTTGTGCTCGTTTCAGGGCCTTCCTAGTTCAGGTTATAAGATTAGTTAATTCTACATAGATTTTCTCTGTGTATACCTAACAAAACTTCATAACCTGACTTAGAGGGTCTGAAATGAGACCTAACCTGGATGGATCAATATTGAAAAGGCTGAGAGTTTTAACAACTTTGAGAGGCTGTAACTTTTTTTCCTAAAGAGAGCAACGATTTTCGTTTACACTAATTTTTTTTAGAGTATATCCTGTCATTTTCATAAAAATCAGGGGTGACAATCCTCTGGGTAACAATTACCGGATTTTCTAATAATTTTTTTTATTTTAAATCACAGGCTTTCTTACAAAAAAAAAAAAAAAAAATTAGTGGGCCTCATGCTCGTTTTAGGGCCAGCCTAGTTCAGGTTATAAGATTTGTTAAATTTAAACAGATTTTGTGTATACCTAACAAAACTTATAACCTGAACTAGAGGTCCTGAAATGAGACCTAACCTTGATGGATCAAAAATGAAAAGTCTATCTATGAGAGTTTTAACAACTTTGAGCCTAACTTTTTTTTCCTAAAGAGGGACAATTTTCGTTATTATTTTTTTTAGAGTATATCCTGTGATTTTTATCAAAATTGGAGGTGTCACCCTTCTGCACTACTATTACCCTGTTTTTTACAGTCGCCTATTTCGAAATGTGCAACAAGATGAAATTTATTTCAGTTCGACTAAGAAACTATGGAATTTTTCCAAACTTTGAGAGTCTAACTGTTTTCCTAAAGACATGTCTTTTTGTTTTTCTTAATTCATTATATTTTTAAAGTTTATGCTGTGATTTTTATAAAAATTGCCGTGAAAGACCTTCTGCTGTACTATTACCAATATATATATATATATTATATATATATATATATATATATATATATATATATATATATATATATATATATATATATGGTAATTGTTACCCAGATTTTATGAAAATCACAGGACATACTCTAAAAAAATAATAGTAAAGAATAGTGTAAACGAAAATCGTCGCACTCCTTAGGAAAAAAAGTTACAGCCTCTCAAAGTTGTAAAAAAAACCATAGGATTTGTTAAAAAAATTTTTGAAAATCAGAGTTGGGGCCCTTAATATAAACAATCAATATGAAACGGTAAACGAGAGTCTTCTTTAGGAAAAGTTACAGCCTCAAAGGTTTAAAATTTTCCTAGACTTTCTTATAATAAAAATTAGTGTGCCTCGTGCTGCTCGTTTTAGGGCCATTCTAGTTCAGGGTTATGATAAGATTTGCTAATTCTACATAGGATTTTCTGTGTATACCTAACAAAACTTATCATAACCTGACGTAGAGGGCCTTAAATGAGACCTAACCTGAATGATCAATATTGAAAAGTCTATGGATTTTTTAACAACTTTGAGTAGAGGCTGTAACTTTTTTCCTAAAGAGAGCGACAATTTCGTTTTCACTATTCTCTTCATTATTATTTTTAAGAG
This sequence comes from Trachelipus rathkii, assembly GCA_015478945.1. NCBI lineage: Eukaryota > Metazoa > Arthropoda > Malacostraca > Isopoda > Trachelipodidae > Trachelipus > Trachelipus rathkii. The sequence goes on along the minus strand of JABUQX010059786.1, from coordinate 25,074 downwards.
TATATCCTGTGATTTTCATAAAAATTGGGGGTCACAACCCTCTGGGTAACAATTACCATATATATATATATATTATATATATATATATATATATATATATATATATATATATATATATATATATATATATATATATATATATATATATATATATATATATATATATATATATATATATATATATATATATATTCAGAAACAAAAAATTGTATTTACCTTACTATTTAGGATATTAAAAGAAAACAACGCGATACATGCGCCGAGCCAAATTGCTTCACACTAGGCCCGATTCACTAATATATCTTGTTTCCAAATCACAGATTTTTTTGTAAATGACTAAAATGAATTACCAAATTTCACTAAATGATCTACCAAATTTTACTAACAAGAAATAAAAGTGATAAAACTGCTCAAATTTACCAGGCTCTTATATTTATCGCGCATTCAAGAAATTCATTCTAAGAACGTGTGTGTTTATATATATTTATTTTTATTTAATTATAAGGGAGTGGTATAGCCTTAAACATCGGCACCACTTAACAAATATTTTTGTTTAAAACTATTTATAATTTAAATGCTAAAATTAATATAAAGCCAAATTAAAGTATAAAGGGAAATAATTCTAAGAAAATTGTATATATATTCAAACATAATAAATAGATAAATCGATATAAAGTAAAACAATATAAAATTAAACATTTATAAACTGGCCTTTTGTGCCTAGGAATGTTCCTTTAATATATATATATATATATATATATATATATATATATATATATTTATATTATATATATATATATATATATATATATATATATATATATATATATATATATATATATATATATATATATATATATATATATATATCTATATATATATATTTATATATATTTCTATGTTAAAAATATAAATATTATAACGAATATTATTATTTTTATAGATATATATATATATATATATATATATATATATATATATATATATATATATATATTATATATTATATATATATATATATATATATATATATATATTTAACCATCTACATGTACTTTTTGAAGATTCCTATGTTAAAAATGTTAAAAAATTTTAAATGTTAAAAACAAATGTACAACTAATGAGCTTAAGATTATAATGAGATTATATAATCATATAGATTATATAGAAAGTAATGTAAATATGAAAACATGATAAATAAATAAAACTATATAAAAATGAAAGTACCAATATTCCAATACTAAATTGAAACACAAATATAATGAAATAGAATTAACATAAAAAGACAGTGTATAAATAAAACAAGAAAAATATTTATAAATAAAAAATATAAAAATTACAAATTCAAAAAAAATAATAAAAATTAAAAAACTGAAAATAAAATGTGTAAGTGTACAAGTAAAAATTAATATAATAAATGACAAATATTATAAAAAATAACCATCAGTATAAAAATAATTAATATAGTAAAAGGAGTACATGCGCTTTCATAAAATTCCTGTTAAATTGTATGTATAAAAATATAAAGGAAATATAAAATACTGAAATTATCTACACTATAATGAGATTATGAACGGTAGCTTATATAATTATGTAGAATAGCTACATTCCAATGGTATATAGAAAATAATGGAAATATAGAAAATGTAAAAATGATGCAAAATATATGGATTATCACTTATAATTATAGCTATAGATAAATATTGGAAACGTTAAGTGATATTTCAAATTTACAAACATTTCATTTATTTGAGGTAGCGTAGGACATTTAATATTAAGACAATAAGGTAAAGGTATAGCACAGGACTCTACATATTTTCTGGAAAAATTCTAAGTCAAAAATCAATATATCGATATGTATATATAATAATAATAATATATAATATCAATAATATAATATAATAATATAATATATAATATAATATTAATATATTGACCTGTATATACATATCAATATATTGATTTTGGACTTAGATTTTTTTTAGAAAATATGTGGAGTCCTGTGCTATACCTTTACCAGACAATAATATTAAAACGTATTAATACAATTGTTAAATAGCAATATAATTTACAAACATTTCATTTATTTGAGGTAGCATAGGACATTTAATATTAAGACAATAATATTAAAACGTATTAATACAATTGTTTAATAGCAATATAACCAAGATTATAGAATATTTGATTGATATAATATGAATACACTCTTCAAAGAATAATTATCAATTTTTGTAACACTATACAACAACCTCTAGTGGCTTCAGCACTACCAATTACATGAAGTGCAATGGTTATTATAGGCTATATATATATATATATATATATATATATATATATATATATATATATATATATATATATATATATATATATATATATATATATATATATATATATATATATAAAAAGTGTATGTGTGTTGCAGATAGGTATTGTAGTTACATAACCCTCTAAAGTAGACCACCTGTGAAATAAATCAAAATATGCTTCGTAAGAGGATTGACGAAAGGTGTTAAGCTGTTCCTAGGTTTGAATTGTAGGTTTCATATAGATTATTTAGTTATAAAGAACAGTCCTCACCAAACGACTTAAATGAAGATCTACTAAACATTAACCTTAAAAAATGTAGGGTACTACAAGGCCGTAATTTAGACTTTCTATTACTATATGGAAAGTACTGCTAAAAGTAGGTTCTACAGTCTTCAAGGATTATAGATATCGCTACTGAAATTATACATTCCATTTTATGTCGTAACAGTCAATCAAATATAAGGTTACAACAGTTACCACCTCGTTTGTATAGTGATACATAGAATGACATGGTCGTATATTCATAGTTCAAAATTTATATTAATGCAATATTTCCTCTGTAATCGAGGACAGAACATTTAAAATTGAGAGAGTAAACTTTCATTTTCCTTTCGAAATCGATTATTAACATACTGTGCTACGTAAAGTTTGATGTATAATATTTGAAATTAATATTATATATATATATATATATATATATATATATATATATATATATATATATATATATATATATATATATATATATATATATATATATATATATATATATATATATATATATATATATATATTTCTGCTTCTCTCCCCCCTCAATTGGAGGGCCACACTCCTTCCAGGCAGCCGGGCCACTGGCCTTGAAGTAGTTCCACAGGTCGAGAAGGGAAGATATAGAGAAGTCGGCACGGGGGGTGTCGAGAGCGGAGCACCCCAGAAGGAGGTGCTCCATTGTATCCTGGGAAATGTGACATCTGGTGCAGGTGGGGAGGTAATATTGTCTAGTTTGAATCTATATTTATATTGTAAGAGTTTTGGGTGGTGACCTGATCTGCTCCGGGCTAGGTCAATTTGGCCTCTTCTGGACAGTGTTTCTTCTATAGGGGAAATTTTTGGGGAGGGGAGTTTAGTAAATTGTTATTGGGGCGGTTTTGTAGGTACGTGTTAGTTAGTTGTGTATGGATATGAGTGAGCCATGACTTATTGGGAGGAGGAGGGGGAATAATGTTGTAGATGTCATTATAGAATTTGGCTGGTGAGTAGGGTGGGGATTTAGTCTGTGTCGGGAGGGGTTGAGAATATTTGGTGACATGGTGGGTTGGTTTAGGGTTTTCTAATAGAAATGGGTTCCTACCTATCTCAGGTGTGTGGAAGAGGGAAGGATGGGCCCTGTCATGTAAATGTTGATGGGTGTAATTTGGCATCCGGTGATAATTTAAGGGCGGTGTTTTGTAAGGATTTGTACTCTTTTTAGTTAGATTTTGACAGTGTTGGGAAACCATGCGGGTGAGGAATAGTTTATATTTGTTCTTGAGGAGTTGTTTATAGGTGGTGGTGAGGGTGTGTTTCCTGTCACTAAAGTTATGTTGGGAAAGGGTGTTCGGAGGGTGTTTAGTTTCCGTTGAGTTGATGTGGTGGATTTGGTCGATGTAGGGAGAGAACGTCATGTGTGTCATAGGTAAGTCCTCTAATATTTTTGGGGTTTTGTTTAGGAGGGATTGTTTGCACCAGGAAATCTATTGGATGGAGGAAGATTGGTGTAAGGTCAGTGGAAGCTAGAGAGTGGGATGGAGGGTTTAAGGGGAGGTGGTCATTCTATTGAGAGTAGCCAAGTTTCTAATTGTTGTAAGTATCTTTGGTGGAAGAGTGGCTATGTTTATGTCTGGGTGTTGGGAAATGAGGCTGATATCATCTGCGTATGTGATAAGTCTGGTGATTGGTGGGTAAGGATGGGCGGTCTGCATGAAAAGATTGAAGAGGAATGGAGAAAGAATGACCCTGTGGGACGCCATTTTGTAATTTAATGGAGTGAGAAAGATTGTTTTGTGGAGAACTTGGCAAAACGGTTAGTGAGAAAATTAGATAGCCATTTTGTGTCATTGTTTTCTAGGGGGATTTAATAAGGATTTTTTTGTATAAGAATGTGTGGGACAGTGTCAAAGGCTTTGTTGATGTTTGACTGCTGTGGAGAATGGTCTCTATGGGATGGGGATTGCTAGCTCATTGATGATAAAGGTGAGGGAGGTATGGCTGTAGTTGTGGAGTGGTTACTTTTAAAAGTCGTGTTGAAATCTGGGAGGGTGATGAGAGAGGAGAGAGAGATTTGTTTAATATTAATTTCTCCAGCAGTTTATTGATGGAGGAGAGAGGAGAGAGATTGGGCGGTAAGAGGAGGGGGAATTAGGTCTTTTGTAGGCTTGAGTTTTGGGAGTAGGAATGCTTGTGTTTCCAGATTGAGGGTATATAGTTGAGTTGCCAGGATTTGTTGGAAGATTTCTGTGATAAGGCGAAGCTTTTTTACCGAGGTGTTTTAAAATAGGTTTGAGATTGAGGCTGTCCTAGCTAAGGAATTTTAGGCTCCTTGATAGTTTGCCACTGCTTCTGTTGCAAAGGGGTGGGGTTGTGGGGTTCAGGAGAGTTTTCTGAGTTTCTTTTTTTTTCCTGTTATTTTAAATATTTATGGATATATTAGCGTAATGTTTTGCTAGGTGATCTGATTGTTGTTTAGAAGAATGGAGGGAGTTATCAGGTAAGGAGGGAGATTCGTGGGAGGGAGGGGTCGTTTCTGGGAGTTATTTAGTTTGATGACTTCCAAGGCCAGGTTTTCTTATCAATCGTGAGATGTTGATTGTAAGTATTCTGGAAAACTTGTTGGTGGTTATGAGGTTGGAAGTTATTTGGATATTGAGGCTTGATATTTGGTTAGTGGGAGTGGGGTAAGTTGTGGTCTAATTCTTTTCGGAGAGAGTTTCTTGTTTAATGAGCTGGCTGATTTCAGGGGAGAGTTTGGGGTTATAGGATTTTCGTGGCCTTTGGGTATGTGTGAAATAGTTGATTGGTGATTAAGTTATTTTAATTGTATTATGGAGTTGTGTAGGACCTAGGGATGTTGTATTATGGATTGGTGTGTGGTTAATATGGGTTTCGATGTGATCAGTGAATGCTGGCCAGTTATCTTTTTTGTAGTAGTATGTAGTGATCTTTTTGAGGGGTTTGATGGGAGGAGGTTAGGGAAATAAATGAGAATGGGAGGTGGTCTGAGGTAGGTCAGTAGTGGTGTCCCAGGTTAGTCGGTGGTGGGGAGAGGGAACAGAATGTGACGTCAGGAGAGGTGGATTGTTTGCTTGGGGAGGGATCCAGGTTGGGAGGTTTTGAACGAGGATAACATGGGATTCTAATTCATTAAGAATATGGTTGCCGCGGGGTCAGATGGGTAGTCTTTATACCAGGCTGAGTGGTGAGTGTTCAAACCATATATATATATATATATATATATATATATATATATATATATATATATATATATATATATATATATATATATATATATATATATATATATATATATATATATATATGGGGAAACTCACTTGACAATGAGAACAATAATAAAGGATTGCCAATTATAATTGTAAGTTTATAAAGAATTAATTCAATAAGCTTGAATATAGGGACAGATGTGTCGTAACACATCCATCCGAGGCGCTATATTGGAGCCCAGTCCTTGATGCCGGGCATTCAAAATGCCTCGCATCTCACTCCCAATCTGGCTCCTCCCATCTTTGGGGAAGCCTTCTTCTAACAATGTTATACAAGAGCTTGCTTGATTGGTAACAGTGAAATAATTTTAAAGAAGAGGGTACATAGATACAATACACATGGGTGATTGGTTCTTAAGCACACATGATGTGCGTTCATTGCCTTGTAGTTTAATTGCGTATTAATATTATTGGCACATATTTGGTGCCGAAAGGAAATATCTGCTTCATAAACACAGGTGATATCACCTTTGTTTATGTTTACACAGGGATTTCATTCACCCAAACCTTCTGAGAGGAGAAAGTGAGAGACATGCATGAGTAGAAGGATAAAGAAAAGGTCGGAACACTAAAAAGTAATAGGCGAAAATTTTACAAATATTAGATTAATACAACAATGACATTTATAATAAAGTAACTAGGTACTTGTCGTCAAAGTTTCCCAATATTTTTTCCATTTCCTTCTAGTTACATGTCGGTTCGTTGATTTCTCACTTTTATGACTTTCTTTATCGTCAGCATCTCCAAGCACAAAATAAATAATTCTTTTCTTCATTTTTATCGTCATAAAACTTTCCGTGAATTTAACTTCTTAATTATGCTCTGTTTTCAAATGAATCAAAATATCATCATCTTGTGTTTAAATTTTCTTCAAATATTGAAAATCGATAAAAATGATATTCCTTTTATCTTCTTCCATTTCATGCCTTTCTTCATTCATTTGATCTTTTGTTTTTGTTCCCATTTGAAGGTCGATGGCTGTTTCTATAGCAACAGAGAGAGAGCTTTAGGTATTTGTTCATGGGCCTGACCAGCTGGCTTGGGGGACTTTCGAGCTGTTATTTTTTTCTTTTTGTTTTTCTTTTTGAGGAGGATGTTTTACCGTTTTCTTTCACTTATTGGATCTTTTTAATTTTTATTGTTATTGTTATAAAGAAGGGAAGCTACAAGATTTAGAAAGTTTTGAAAAGGGAAAAAGAGTTTTCTTAAATTTAAACATGCGAAATAATTTTATAATGTATTATAATTTTATATGAACTTTGTGTTATACAGTTTACACTTGGCATTTGTTAAAAATTTGACTTTTTTAAGTCCCTTTCGCTTTGTTTCTACGCATGCGCGCGCTGATTGCTGTTACAATGTATAGGCTTGAAGCTTGTCCCTTTTGCGGGCAACTCGCTTTGGCAATGGATTTGTTTACAACTTTTATGATTTCATTACTTCTGATATATAAAATATAGATTACACATTTTATACCCTTGTTTCATGAAATAATTGTTACTAAAAAAAATTTTCTTTATAAATTTCATTTGTTTTAAAAAATATATTAATACACCCTTTTAAGACCCATTCGGTCGTCAGACATTGTACCTTGCAGTCGCTTTTTCTTAACTTTTAAATTTGAAAAAGACCTTAATTAAAGCATATTTTTATTTCATCAAACAAAATTCATTTAACCGAAAAATTGTAAATTTTTTAAAATTATAAAAATAAATGGTGAGGAATACTTGTAATGATTAGCTGCACTTCGATGGAAGGATGTTTATTTCTAATGTTGGTATTGGCGGTAAATAGTTTTAGGTGCGAAAATATCTCAAAACGAGATTCCCGTTCAAAAGCGTCGTCAGAATTGTGGTGCTAAAACCGCCATCTGTCTGATCCTTTTAAAGCTAATGAACGAAAGTCTTGTTTACATTTATTTCTCACCTTCATTATATACATAATACTCATTTGAAATATTTAGACGAATCACAGAAGCTAATGCTTATACTTAAAACTAATATCCACATGGTTTGACATTGACAGATACTATAAAACATTCTATTTATTTTCCGCATAATCTAATGCCAAACACTTTTCAACGCATGTTGAAAGAGCGAACTGGCAATTTCCCTCCAAATCATCGCTCAGTTGTGATCTAGGGCGCATGCGCATCTCGATCAGGGTTGAAGCTTTAAAATTTTACGGTTTGGGGAAATTCGCGAGTTGCCAGCTTTCACAATTTTTACCAATGTATTCACTTAAACATTTGAAATTTCTCTTAACATTAATTACTCTATTAAAATTTGTATATTTTTCATGCAAACCAAAAAGATAAAATATTATACACGACATATTAAAAAATAGAAATTTAACCATTTTTTTGTTACAACATTGTATTATGTTAGATTCAATTTTCATTAGTTTTAAACCGTTACAATTTTTCACTTGTGGAAAAGCGTTAACAATTTACAGGATTGCATTTTTTTCATTTTCATCAGAGCTGGGCGAGCCTATAATTATTTTGAGTGCGCCTATGCCACCAGACCTAGTGCGCCTAGCGCCTATGCGCCTACATTTTCTGTCACATCAATGGCCTTTCGCTGCGCGTTTTCTCCGCGTGCCTGTTCGCTAAATTTATTGCAACAGTAAATTTAGTGCGGACTATAAAAGCATGATTTAATAAGAGAAAAACACCATTTATAATTTTTGTAATTAAAACACCGTAAACTAAATCTACACCGTCCTCTTCCTCCTCCATGTCCTTGTGTCCATGTCTTTCCCAGAGAGTCCAGCACGAGCGCGCAGAAATAGTGGGTGTTGAACCACATGCGAAAAGGGTAGTAAGAATACTGAATATTATTCTATTAATATCTATATACTATATATTATATATATAAATCATATATAATAATATAATATATATATATATATATTATTATATATATATATATATTATATTATTAATATATATTCCAAATACTATACTATACTATATACTATACTATATATATCATGGTCAGGCATCCCGAAAAGTTCAGGCATTAACTAGAAAACATAACAGCTACACGAAAATAAATATCATTTATTAATCAGGAGACATTTTTACCGCAGAAATTTAAAAAAATAAAAAAAATAACGCTTTTTAAAAAATTAAAATTGTTAAAAAAATCTTGAAAATATTACAGTTTTTTGACAATTCGATGATGCCGCTTACTACGACTAATGACGGAAAGTTGCCAAATGTTGAAGTTCTTATTTTTTATAAACGGACAAATACCCCGGTAACAAGAACGAATAGATAGAGTCGGTTCTCGGCCTACGGCGAGGGGATTCGTCCCCCCGCTCTGTCTCCGTCGGCTCGAACCCCCTAAGAAGGATATAAAAAGAAAAAATAAATATTTTCTCAAATATTATAAGCGACATTTGGCAACTTTCTCTCGAACTGGAGCTTTCAAGTCTTCAAGTCGATCAGAGCTGCGACTTTTTTACTAATCATTAATACTGAGTTATTAATAAATCATTAGAATAAATTAAAAAAAATTTTTTAATGCTTAAAACTTTATGAAAAAAATGTCTCCAGATTAATAAAATGATATTTATTTTATAATATCTGTTATAGTTTTCTTAGTTACATGCATGATGCTCTTCCGGATGCTGGCCATATATATAATATATATATATTATTAATACATATATATATATATTATATTATTATATATATAGTATATATTACTAATTTATATATATATATATATATAAATTATATACTAATAATAATATACTATAGGATAATATATAAAATAGTTTTACATAAATTTTAGAATGTAAATTGATGGACAAATTCAACTTTTAAGGGTAAAACAAAATGCTATTGATTCCTGTTCATAAGCGCGGCTATAGGCGCAGAGAATTGGCTGGGCGCCTGCTTAGTCCGCCTTTTAAAAATTGTGCGCAGCAGCGCCTTGCGCTCTGCGCCTACGAACTTTGACTAGCGCATAGGGCCATAAGGCGCATACATCAAAACTCCTGATTTTCATCTATATAGTGCTGGTATTATGATTGTATTTCACGTTTTGATTATTTATTATTATTAGTTATTATTATTATTATTATATTATATATTATGTATTATTAATATTATTATTATTATTATTATTTATTATTATTAATTATTATTTTAATATATATTATATATTATTATATTACTTCGTGTGATATTACTTATATGATTATAGTTCTTATCACCAGCACTGGAATTTTCTAAATTTATTTACACGATTTTCACATAAGAAGAGCAGGTTATAACTTGACTTTAAATTTCGTGGAGCTTCTTAACAAGGTATCGCGAGTGGTTATCAACTGTACGTAAATCGATAGTGTTTTGCTATCATTGTAATTTGTAAACATAGGTGGTACTTCAGCGAGAAAATATTCTTTCACAAAGCTTGAATGGTTTCTTATGAGACTTTCGGCGTTTTTATAGCCTATCACTTTTGCGATCCGTAAATAGTGCTAGGCAGTTCGTTTCTCTTACATCTCTTGATCACCTCATGAATGCTTTGATCTTTTGGACGGGCAAGGCCAATTTCACCGTTAATATAACAATCTATATCTATGCATTTCTCTAATGAACGATTTCTATGAGGGCATAGATGACGTTGGAGCATTTACTATGAGTCTTATTTTGTCTGATGTCACTTTGATTTATAACTTCTAAAAAGACGTAGCCCCACAAGTTCTTAAGTATGCGGTTCCTCAAAGCTTGGTGTTCAATTGGACACACAAACTTGACTTCAATTTGGCGCGCTTGAGTTTGAGTTGCGAGGCGTGGCCTTTCCTGAACGAGAAGGTTGACTGTTTAAGCCGTTGATGTTTTTTTGGGTTCTTTTGTTTTCTTTGAATCTCCCCAAATTTATTTCTTAACACGTTTAATACTTGTATTACATTTTCCAGCTTTTTGTTTGGGAAATTTTCAAACGTTTTTGTTTAGTGAAGCACTTTTTTTTTAAAATTAGAAGTTAACACCGACTTAGTTATTATTTCTATTGAGATATCGTATTTTGTTTATTTATTCACGATGTTACTTATTTTTGCACGTTTATTTTATGCTCACAGATCATAATTAGAAGAATCACTGCACTTTCATTAAATGTTTAGATAACACAGAAAAAAGTTGTTATGTTTTCAATAGTTATCTATTAAGCGCACCCGGTAACTTTTTATCACTGCATATGACCTCCAAACTTAGAATGGGGCTTTCCATAGTCCACTTCTAGCAGACAAAAGACTATGTACTCGCTAAAGATTCGCCTTGGCTATCTAAGAGTTAATGAAATACATTATCAAGTTACTCTGTGATTGAAATGAGAGAATCTTTCTTTAGTTTTTATAAGCAGGTCACATGAGAAGTAATTTTCACACTTAGATGTTTCATAATAGGTTTCACTTGACAATAGAACAAAATAAAGGATTGTCGATTATAATTATAAGTTTATAAATAATTAATCAAAAGACTTGAATATCTAGGGACAAGAGTGCCGTACACACCAGTGGACGAAGCGTCAGTCATCTATGATGCGGAGATGACTGACCAGATGAGAATAAAAAAAAGTAAATCAATCCTCTTCTTTCAAATTTCATTAATTATTTCCATTTCCATTATATTATATATATAAGATAATTATATTATAGATATATATATATATATATATATATAAATACTAATAATATATATAATTATATCATATATAATATATGTATATATATATATATATACTATATATATATATATTTTATATATATACTATTTATATATAATATATTATATATTATATATATTATATATATATATATATATATATATATATATATAATATATAAATAAATATATATATATTATATATAGTATATATATATATATATATATAAATGCGCTTGAAAAGCGGATCAATTAAAATGGTATTAATTAATATAACATGCCCAGTTAATCTGTAAATTTGTCGGATCAAATGCGAGAACATATCAGCTATTATTATATAATGTTCAAATCTCTACGCCAATCAAATTGGCCAAAAATAATAGTGATATAAACATGCCCAGTTCATCTATAAATGTCGCTCGAGCCCTAATCTTGAACGAATTTGTTTCCCATATTAAAGCATAAGTACTTTAAAATTTCTTCAACACGTTCGACCTCTGAAAAATATGTAAATTCATTGAAGAAATTAATTACAATTACATAGCAAATTCATTTACTATAATCAGTGAAACTCACCAAATAACTCAAAATTTACGCTTTCAACCAAAAATAATCCAAATAAACTGCTTCCTTACTTATAGAAAAATATATACTTTATGAAGTACGAAATATTATGAAAAAGGCTTAAACCAATGCAAAAAATTCGTTTTCTTTGAAAGAAAATATATATCCTCCCCCGTTACTCCAGTTATACAAGGGCCTATTACTCTATTAATTCACTCTATTACTAATATAACGTATCTATTATTATTATTATTATTATTCAATATTACTTATCTCTTATATTCACTCTATTATTATTATTATTCTTTATTATTATTATATTATTCATTATATCTATAATTATTATTACTATTACATATTATTATTATATTATTATTATATTATTATTGAATTTAAATATGAACTCATTGATGTTTTCTGCTATTTTCTTTATTAGAGAATTTATTGCCATATCTAAATTAAAAAAAAACTATTCGGCCAACTCTCCTCTCTCCTCTATATCATAATATACCTATACCCTATACAATACTACTACAATATAATATACCAACAAACCGAACCATACTACCACATATCTACGTCAACTACACAAGACACATCATACAATACTATCATATAATATATACGCCTAACTGAACATAATACCATCATATACTAACACATACTCAACTACTCACTATATATACTATATATATATACCTATCACTACATAATAAACAAACTCTTTTGAATAAGCTTCCCACATAGAGCTGATGAAAGAAGTATAACTCTCAATGCTGGTAATAGTGAGTGGCGATCACATCTTTTCTCTTTTACTTAGTACCCACAACACTCACGGACCACAGCCCTATCAGCCGGGAGTGGTGAGTTGCACCACCACAAAGTATCTTCATCGCTACGCGACACATACGACACATAGAGCACAGGACGCAACGCATATAATCCTCAAAGTTATATAGTGAGATTAAATTCAGCAGGGAACACACGCAAGATGATAGAAGAGAACTATCACAAAAACAACGGTATGTAGGCACAGAACGAAGCACCGCACCAAAAAACTAGCCTGGATTACACAGACTCCACACCAAAACACGTCTGCAGAACAGCACACAAAGCACCCTTGTGTCACCACGACGGCACGTCGTAAACCGGTGGTAACGGATACACCCGGGTCGCAAAGTAAGTACTCCCCTCCAACACATACCCGCCAGTCGCCGGTACCCTATAAAACAAGAAAACTAAAGAACCAACATCGCGCGCAAAGACATAGAGGTCAAAGTGAACTGCGAAAGTACCAGGACAGTTTCATAAGCCTTTGGCTTTTGACACACACCTGCAAAAGCCAGGTATCGAAACCCAAAGCCTCCCCGAATATGAGAACAGACTCACCATAAAGGCGCGATGAGACCCTGGAATGCTGGAGTACTGAAGAGGAAAAAAAAAAGTTCTCGCAGACTAACCAGAAATAACCCAGCTATCTCTGAGGATACTATTAAGGCTAGGATTAAGCTTAAGTTTCAAACGTTGTAAGATAGGTAGTTAGTCACGTAGTTAACCTAGCCCCACCTAAGCCCCTAACAACCTAACCTCAACCTAAACTTAACCTACACCCTCGTCAAAGGCTTTACAATATTTCTTCAAACAAGTATTTAATGTGCAAAGATCGGAGAAAGGACAACTTCGGGTTTCAAAAGTGTTTATGTGATATGTTTTTGCCAGACTGAATTTCATGTCCATTTGAGCCACTTTTTCGAATGTAGTGATTTTTTCTGCCGCGGCTTTACCATTTGCAGAGGAAGCAGCACGAATTTTGTGTATCCTGTTCATGCCTGTTAATAGTCAATACCTTCAATGCCCACAATGTGCCATTTAGACACGTTGTGTACTCAACAGTAGTATACGAAAACTCATAACTTCGTACTTTCCTATTGTACTTTAGTAGAATATGCTACAGGAACAGACGAAAAGCACATTCTTATATTAGAGCAGACACCTGCCTTGAGACTAGCGATTTAGAGAATCGATAACAGCTCAACTCTCTGGATTTAATCCAGTCCCAACTGCCTGTACCCAATAGGACATTAACATTCACAAAATATACAATTCATCTTTCGCGCACAAACTAGCCTTGCCAAAACTATCTCTGTCTGCATCAAAACTAAAACTAATACCACAGACAGAAAAACTGCTGCAAATAGAGAAACGCATAGGTCCTCAAACCGGATGCTCAAAATATTGAGCATCGCAAAGCGTCGTCAAAAGACAAGTCTTTCAAATCGTCACAAAGCTTTACTTAAAGAAGCTACTGTATCTGGAGTAGTTAATTGCTCAATCTATGAAACAAACCACTCCATATTTGAAAAGTTTTGTATGCTCAAATTATTGACACCGGTTATGGCCCTTCAACTGTTCACTTTAATATACTTATAATTTCCTCTACACCTCCGAAAGTACACATACACTATAACTACATACACTAATATATATATATATATATATAATATATATATATACAATAATATCATACTTTACAACTAACTATATACACAATTTATCACTATATATATATCACTATATATTATTATATATACTATAAAATATACTACATATATATATAATATAATAATATATATATATATAATATATATATATATTATATATAAACCGGCGTTTGTATTAAGCAACCAAAGCCCGCTAACAGTACATTTAGCTCAACTACCCGAATTAATAAAAAAACTTTATGTAATAACGAAGTTTAAAAAAAATATTGACAAGTTAAAATAACTTAACTTTTAACTTATACTTTTTCTCATAATTAACTAAAAATTTTTTGAAAAACTTTAAAAATAAAAAAAAAATGAATATGGCTAACTAGCATAGATTGAGCATTGAACAAACAATTCTCCAAAAATTATATGCACAATATAATTCATGATGAAAATATGGATTTTGAATATAAACAAAAAATTTCTGCTACTAAACCTATACCCTATATAATACTATACTATATAATATACTTGTATTAATATAATATATATTATATATCAATATATACTATATTTATATATATATATATAATATATATCATATAAATATAATATATATATATATACTCCTATAACTATACTATCTAATAATATATATATATATAGATATATATACCGATATAAGACTATATATATATATATAACACACCATATATTATTATTATATATACATTATACATATATACATATACAAAATAACATATATATTATATATTACATATATACTAATATAATATATCTATATAATATATATATAAATAATACTCATATATATATATTATATATATAAGATATATCTATATATATATTAAATATATATATATATATATAATATATATAATATATATATAAATTAATATTACTATATATATAATATATATAAATATATATATATATATATATATATATAATATATATAATTATTATATGGTTGGGTCCTCTCATACCGATTTAGGTGGGGAGGAGCCGAATCATTTAGCATTTCAACTACTGGAATCAACAATAAGACCACAACATTCCGTATACGTTGAGAATGCCGAAATGATTCGCCTCCTCCCCACCTAAATCGGCATGAGAGGACCCCAACCAGAAATAAGTATATTATATAGAATATATATAAAATATATATATATATAATCATAGAAATATATATATATATATATATAATATATAGTGATATATTATAATATATATATATATATATAATATATATTATATATATATAATATGTATAATAATAATATATATATTATAATTAAATATATATATATATATATAAGATAAAATAGTATCCACGCTAACGTTAATATAATATAATCTATATATAATTATTATTTATATATATATATATTATATAATATATATAATACTCTACCAGTACCGGTCAAGTTATATATTAGTATATAACAAGAAATTTTTTTTAATATCAAAATCCATAATTTAAAGATTAAAATTTGAAACTTAATTTTAAAATTGTTCTGTACCAAATGCTTACAAGTTCTAAAATAGTTACCAATATAGTCATCTTTTTTTTTATTTATAAAGTTTTTGATAGAATGTTGAATTTATATGGAGAAAAAGTATAAGTTAAAAAAATGTTATTATTATAATATGTAAATTATTTATTTTTAAAACTTCTTTTACATTAAAGTATTTTAACAAGCATTAAAGTATTTTTTATAAATTAGCGGGCTACTGGTTAGCATGCTATAAGAAAGAATTAGAACTATATTATATATATATAAGAATATTATATAATATTATATATATCTAGTATTATAATACTTACACTACTCATACTAGACTTACTATATATCATATACTGTTAGCACTCTATTCATAGATTAACATTAAATATTATATATAATATATATATTTATACTATATATATATATATAAATATATCATGATATATATGATTTATAGTATACCAGAGTCCGTAATATATATAATATATATAATATATAATTACGTTTCTAAGGAATAAATATAAAAGTGAACAGTTTAGGTTCCTCAGAACCTTCAAAATGAGCATTACAACACTATTCAAATAGAGTGTTGTTCATCAGTTGACAATTAACTATCACACGAAAAAATACTCAGGAGAATATTTTTTCCTCTTTTTGACATTTGAAAACTTGTCATTTGACGACTTTGCATGCTCAATTTGACACTGGTTTTGAGGACCAAACTTGTCTATTTGAGCAGTTTTTCTTTTCTGTGCATCTAGTTCATTTGATGCAGACCTAGATAGTCTGTGCGTTTGCGCAAAAGATGGAATTGTAATATTATTTGATGTTAATGATCCTATTGGGACAGGCATTGATATGAGCATAAATCAGCAGAGTTGCGCCTGTTTATCGATCCTCTAAACGTGTCTCAAGGCACCAGTGAACTTGCTCATATAAGTAATGTTTTCTTCGTCTGTCCGTAGCATAATCTACAAATACAAAGGAAGGTACGATTATGAGTTCCATACTTAACCTATGTCTAGTTAAGTACAACACACTCCTAATGGCACATTTGTGGGACTATGAAGTCATTCGGACTATAACAGGCAGGGAAAGGGATACACAAAATTCTGCTGGTTCCTCTGCGAATGGTACAGCCGCGAAAGAAAAAATCACTACATTCGAAAAAGTGCTCAAAAAGACATGAATTTCAATACCTCTGACCAAAAACATATCAAAACACTTTGAACCCGCAGTTGTCTTCTTCCACCTTTGCACATTAAACTTGGTATTGAAGAAAAATATATTGTAAGAAGATATATGTTACGTTATTTTATGTTAGGTTAGGTATGGTATGTTAGGCTACGCTAGTAGGTTAACTACGTGGACTACCTAACCTAACTAACAACTCTAACTAAACTTAAACCTAGCCTAACCGATCCTCAAAGAAACTGGGATTCTTCTGTTTAGACTGCAACTTTTTTTCCTCTTCCAGTTACTCCAGCTATCAAGGGTCTCATCCGACCTGTTATGAGTACATGTTCTCCATATCTGGGAGGCTTGGTTCACCGGCTTTTGACAGGGTCGAGTCAAAAGCCAAAGGCTTACTAAACTGTCCTGTACTTTCCCGTTCACTTGACCCATTTACTTTGCCGCGCGATGTTGGTTCTTTATTCTTTTCTATAGTACCACGCGGCAGGTTTCGAGGACTTACCACCCGTGTACCACAACCTTACGACGCCCTCGAGCACAAGGGTGCTGTGTCTTCTCACGAGTTGTGTGGAATCTTGTAACTGCCAGGCTAGTGGTGCGGCCATTTTCTGGCCACCTTCTGGCATTCTCCTGTCCATCTTCTAGCCATCTCTGCTGAATTTAATCTCACTAACTTTAAAGCCTGCGTCTGTGCTCAAATGCGTATTTGCCATAGCGGATGAAACTTTGGTGTGCAACACACACCCTCTAGGAATAGGGCTCCTGCCCGTCTGAGTGTTGGTGTACAAACTAAAAAAAGTAACAAATTGGTACCATCCACCCATTTATACCAATTTGAAGTATACTGTGCATCATCATCCTATATGTGGAACCTTATCGAAAAAGTATAATATATATATATATATTATATATATATATTATATATATATAATATTATATATTATATATAGATATATATATATATATATAATATATAATATATATAATATATATATATATATATATATATATTATATATATATATTATATAGATGAGAGAGAGAGAGAGTGGCAAGTAGTTTTTTTAAATTAGAATTGGAAACGAAGAATAAAAATAAAAAAAAAACAGCAAAAAAAATCAAATTCATATTAAATTTCAATAATAATAATAATAATAATAATAATAATAATAATAATAATAAATAATAATAATAATTAATAATAATAATAATAATAATAATAATAATAATAAAAAATAATAATAAAAATATAATATAATAATAATAATAATAATAATAATAATAATAATAATAATAATAATGCTAGTACTTTTTAAAGTAGTTTCCCATTAAAATACATGTTTCTTTCAAAGAAAAAGAATTTTTGCCAATTGTTTAAGATTGTTTAATATTTCGTACTTCATAAAGTATATATTTTATTTCTAAAGTAAGGAACATTAATTGCTTAAGTGTTAATAAAGAGTAAAATAGAAACAGAAGGTCACGCTTATAGTTATAATTATGAATTTATTGATTTCGATAAAAAAAGACTTATATTTCAGAAGTCCAAGTTGAAACGAAATATCTTTACGCTAAATATGAGAAACAAATTTTCGTTAAACAATGGCTTCAGCACCTCTCTCGATATAGATGAATTTCTGAGGCATTGTATTATAACTATACATTTTTGTCGCCAATTTTGATTGGCTAGGAGATGTGAACATTATATTAATAATACATGATAATGTGCTGCGCAATTGATCCGACAATTTAAGATACCTGGGCATGTCTTTCTGATTTTGATTCGCTGGTCGATTGACCGCTTTTTTCAAGCGGCACTTTTTATTATATATAGATATATATAATTATATATATATATATATATATATATAATATATAATATAGTATATTAAACTAATATATATTAATATAATAATATATGTATAATATAGTATATATATATAAAATATTAGGATAATATATATATAGTTATATATATAGTATATATATAATATATAATATCAAAATACATGTGATGATCAGTCGTAGAGTAGAACATATACTACACACTATATAGTAATATATATATATATATATATATATATACATATATATATATAAATGAAACTGAAAATAACTTAATGAAATTTGAAAAAACGGACTTGATTTATCTTTTATCTCCTGAGTCAAGTCATCTCCGCACTCAATGATGAGCTGACGCTTCGCCACTGTGTTACGCACATCTGTCCCTATATTCAAAGCTTATTAATTAATATTTACATAAACTTAAATTAGAACGACAATCTGTGTATGTATTGTTCGCGATTGCAAGTGAAACCTTTATGAACATCTAAGTGTGAAAATTCCATTCTTCATGTGACCTGCTTAAATAAAAACTAAAGAAAGAATTGCTCAAATACATTCCATACACAGAGTAACTTGATTAATGATTTCTCATTAATTCTTAGATAGCCAAGGCGATCTTAGCAGTACATATCTTTTGATGCCCCCTAAAGTGACTAGTGAAAGCCCCCTTTCTAATTTATTTTTACAATCAATATCATATTTATCCTTATAAATTATTTTTATTGGAAGAGTAACCAAAACATACTAACATTAAT
The DNA here is from genome assembly GCA_015478945.1 of Trachelipus rathkii. Lineage (NCBI taxonomy): Eukaryota > Metazoa > Arthropoda > Malacostraca > Isopoda > Trachelipodidae > Trachelipus > Trachelipus rathkii. The sequence goes on along the minus strand of JABUQX010059786.1, from coordinate 5,176 downwards.
TAAATAAGCGAAAATGTATTATCAATTCATAATCTAGTGAGCATAAAATAAACAGTGCAAAAATAAGTAACATCGTGAATAAATAAACAAAATACAATCTCAATAGAAATAATAACTAAGTCGGTGTTAACTTCTAATTTGAAAAAAAAAGTGCTTCACTAAACAAAAACGTTTGAAAATTTCCCAAACAAAAAGCTGAAAATGGCGGAAAAGAAATTTAAACCGTGTTTAAAAATAAAACGAAAAAGAGCCACCTTTCAAAAAACCAAAAGAACCCAAAAAAACATCAACGGCTTAAACAGTCAACCTTCTCGTTCAAGAAAGGCCACGCCTCACAACCCTGCAACTCAAACTCAAGCGCGCCAAATTGAAGTCAAGTTTGTGTGTCCAATTGAACTACCAAGCTTTGAGGAAGCCGATATTCCAAATTGGATCGAAGCAATAAACGTCCTTTTTAGAATTTATAAAATAAAAAGTGACTCAGACAAAATAAGACTCATAGCTCAAATGCTTCCAACTCATCTATTGCCCTCTATAAAATCTCCCATTAAGAAAAATGCATACGAATAATTGTTAAATAAAATAAAATTGGCCTATTCGCCTCCAAAAGATCAAAGCATTCATGACGTCATCAAAGGAATGAAAGAGAACGAACTGCCTAGCAACTATTTAAAACGGATCGCAAAAATGATAGGCTATGAAAACGCGGAAAGCCTCCTAAAAAGCCATCCCAGCTTTATAAAAGAATATTTTCTCGCTGAAGTACCAACCTATGTTTACCAAAATCTACACATGATAGCAAAACACATCGATTTACGTACATTGATAACCACTCGCCGATACCCTTGTTAAGAAGCTGTCCCACGAAAATTAAGTGCAAGTTATCAACCCTGCTCTTCTTAATGGTGAAAATCGTGTTAAAATAAATTTAGAAAATTCCAGTGCTGGTGATAAGAACTATAATCATCATAATAATATTCACACGAATAATAATAATAATAATAATAATAATAATAATAATAATAATAATAATAATAATAATAATAATAATAATAATAATAAAAATAATAATAATAATAATAATAATAATAATAATAATAATAATAATAATAATAATAATAATAATAATCAAAACAGTGAAAATACTAATCATAATACCAGCACTACTATAGATGAAAATCAGAGTTGATCGTTGCGCCTATGCGCCTATGGCGCACTATCAATTCGTAGGCGCAAAGGCGCAAAGGCGCATCGCGCAACAATTTTAAAAAGGCGGACGGACCAAGCAGCGGCGCACAGCCAATTCTCTCCGCCTATAGCCGCGCCTATAAAAACACCAAAATGTAGTTTTTTTTACCCTTTAAAAGTTAGAACTTAGGAAGCCATGATGGCTAACTCGTATCATTCTAAAAACCAGTGTAAACTTATAATACTTACCACATCCTATATATATATATATATATATAAATCTTTCATGTCTATATATAAATAATACATACTAATATATATATATAGTATTACTGTAATAATATATATACTATATAATATAATATATATAATATATAATTATATATAGTATATATAATAGATATAATATAGGCCAGCATCCCGAAAGTTCAGGCATGTAACTAGGATTTACAATAATCAGATTACACTCGAAATAATATCATTTTATAATCAGGAGACATTTTTACCGCAGAATTAAAAAATTTTTTTAAGTTATTAAAATAATCTTAGATAAGAAATTTTGAGATTATATGTAAAAATGTGTCATGAATAAAAAGGGCAAATACGTAATGAGGTCCAGTCTAAAGAGAAAGAAGGCCAAATGGGTCGCTTATTAAATTAATTGAAAAATATATCTTTTTTTCTTTTTACTATCCTCTTCCTCAGGCGACTGGAGGGACAGGAGGGGGGACGAAGTCCCCCCCGTCTCCCCCGGGGGTGCCGTAGAAACCACCGAACGGGTCTATCTATCGTTTCCTGTATTTAACCCGTGGGTACTCTTCGTAACACCAGCTTTTCAAAACAAAATCAACACACAATTCAATATTCTGGCAACTCTTTCCGCATCATCATGCGTGAGTAGATGGCATCACTCAAAAGTTGTGCAAAAGATGGCACCTGTAATACTTCAGATTTTATTAACAATTATTTAAGTCGTATTTAAAAAGCGATTATTTTTTGTTATATTCATTATCCTATAAAATTTCTGCGGAAAAAGGGGAGTATTTATTTAAAAATAATTATTTATTTTCCTGTAGATGTTATTATAGTTTTCTAGTTACATGCCTGAACTTTTCGGCATGCTGACCATATAATTAATATACCTTATAATATATCATATATATATATAATATATATAAACACCATACCTACTACTACACCGACAATATAATATATTATTATAACAAGATATATTAAATAAATATCATACTCTAACTAACCTAATATATATAATATATACATACTATCATACTAATACATTAACCCATAAAATAAATAACTACTAACTATATACAATAACTAGTTCAGATAGTTCTTAACTAACAAATAAATTGGTATACTATGGCTCTGAAAATCTTGCAACTCTGCAGCGCTCGTGCTGGACCTCCTGGGAAAACATGGACCACAAGACATGGAGGAGGTAAGAGGACGCAGTGAGATAATAGTTCTACGGTGTGGCTTAATTACAAAAAATTAATAAAGTGTTTTTCTTCCTTATAAAATAATCGCTTTTATCTATCGCACTAATGTTACTTGCAAATAAAGTTAGCAGAACAGGCACCGCGGGATATATATATTCTAGCGCAAGCGCATTGATGTGACAAAATGTAGGTCGCAGGCGCTAGCGACTAGCTGGTTGGCATAGCGCACTCAAAATAATTTATAGGCATCGCCCAGCTCTGATGAAAATGATAGAAGAGAGATGCTGAGATCGCGTGTAGAATGTTAACGCTTTGCCGACAATTGTGAGAAATATATTAACGGCTTAAACTAATGAATAAATTGAATCTACACAGTAAAACAATGTTGTGAACAAAAAAAATAGGTTAAATGTCTATTTGGAATTATGTCTTTGTTAGTAATACTTTAGTCTTTTTTGGGTATTGCTATGAAAAAGTAGCTAGCAAATGTTATTAATATAAGTAAATAAGGTTAAGAGAAGATTGTCAAGATGTTTGAGTGAAACGGTATTTGGTAAAAATTCGTGAAAGCTGGAACGCTCGAATTTCCCCAAACCGTAAGAATTTTCAAAGCTTCAACCCTGTATCGGAAGCGATGCCGCATGGCTGCGCCTGAGATCATCAAAGCCTGAGCGATTGATTCGAGAGCGGAACAAATTTGAGAAGTTCCGCCTTTCAAAATCGCAGCAAAATGTTTAACGCATAAGTGTATTAATGCGGAAAAATAAATAAATGGTTTTATAATCTGTCAAATTCAAACCTACAATATGCGTATATATGTTTAATATATGAGTCGTAGCTTCGCTGTTGAGATTCCTCTAGATTATTGCAAAATGATGAGTTATAGCTTATAATCATGTGAATAGCGATCGGAGAAGAAAAATGTAAACAGAACTTGCGTTACATTAGTTAATACCAGCTAGCACGTATGGCTCTAAGGGTGTGTAGCACCCACTTCTCTGAGGCGACACGCTTTTGAACTAGACTATATGACGAAAATATTGCGCCACCTTAAGAACTCACCCTCTTACGCGTCCAATCACCAACATTTACAATAACATCCTTAGCCATCGAGTGAGGTAATCATTACATATTATCCTCCACGTCATTGATTTTCTCATAATAAAAAATTGTGTCAAATATTTTTCCGGTTACACATGAATTTGTATTGATGAACTAACAAATATAGCTTTACTTAGTCTTTTTCAAATTTTAGAAAATTAAGACAGCGACTGCAAGTACATGTCTGACGAATCCGAATGAGCGTCTTTAGAGAAATGGCTGTCAATTAAATTAATAATATATATAGTCAAATGTAAATATATTTATAAAGAGTATATATATCTATAATGAGTGCATCTCTTATGAAGCGGAGTGTATGAGAGAACTCGCTATATAGGTTTAACATATATCAAACTAGATGAAGTCATACTAAAGTTGTAAAACAAAATCGCATTGCCAAAAAGCGAGTTGCCCGTACATAACAGGGACAAGCTGATGCACAGGGTATCACATCGATCTATAGCGACGATCCAGCTCGCGCGTCTCCCTGGTTGCACTCTGCCTGAACTGCACTGTAAGATACAGAGCGAGATCAGGACTTACTAAAGTATCTGTCAACATCTCAACTATAATAGAGTGCAAGTGTAAACTGTATAACACAAAGTTCATATAAAATTATAATATTATAAAATTATTTACGCTGTTTAAAATTAAGGAAAAAACTTTATCCCTTTTCAAAACTTTCTAAATCTTGTAGCTTCCCTTCTTAAGTAGTCTCCAAATAAAACAATTAAAACAGTTATAAAAAAGAAAACGGTAAAACATCCTCCTCAAAAGGAAAAACAAAAAGAATACATGAGACTTGGTAAAGGCAGCCATTGGAAAACCCAAGTACAAGAAAGATGTGACCATAAAATATTGCAAAGGCAACAACTGAAGACATTTTCTTACTGAGGAGTAAAGATCAATATGAAAGAAAGAAATGAATGGAAAAGATAAAAGAATATAAATGAACAAATTTGCAATAATTTGAAGAAAAATTTAAACACAGATGATGAGTATTTTGATTCATTAGAAAACAGAGAGTAGCATAAATTAAGAATTGTTAGAACTTCACGGAAAGTTTTTATGACGATTAAAAATGAAGATAAAGAATTAGTATGTTGTGTTGGAGAGCTGACGATAAAGAAATCAAAAGTGAGAAAATCAACGAACCGAAGTAACTAGAAGGAGAATGGAAGAAATATATTGGGAACTTGACTACAAGTACCAGTTACTTGATCAATGAATGTTCATGTCTGTATTAATCTAATATTGTGTAAAATTCATTCGCCAACAGTGGATTACTTTTTAGAAGATAAATCCTGACCTCATTTCATTTATCCGTCAACTCATATAGCATGATCATACCTCACTCTTCTCCATCGCTCAGACAGGCGTTGCGTGGAATAAATCCCTGTGATTAGTAACCATAAACAAAAGGCGTG
>JABUQX010059785.1:10000-12500 GCA_015478945.1 Trachelipus rathkii | reverse complement strand
AGCATAGGTTGCTTTATCAACTTTTTCTTCAAAAACTAAATAATCATATCGACGGGCTCCCTTCCACCAAGATAATTAGTAATATATTCAATAAATTCAATTCTAAAAAAACGTGTCTGGCAAAATCTACCCTACCTAAAATAAATAAATAAATAAATAAATAAATGATATATATATATAATATATATATAATATTATATTATATATATATATAAATATATATTTATTATATATACATATATATCTTATATATATATATATATATATATATATTATATATATGTGTGTAAAAATATAATTTTCTTTTTGTAGAAAGAAAAAAAAAGTATAATATACTATTTTGGGTGTGAAAAATATACTAACTCTTTAACTGCTAAGACAGAAGAAGAAAGATCTATATACGTTATTATATACGTTTGTTATAAATCTAATGTATACCCCACAATTGAACTTTGCACTTCGCCCACAAATTTTATTTTCCAAAATAAAACATTTTCCTTTATTTTTATTATTTTTATTAGAAATTTATTTTTAAATCAAATTTTAATTTTATTTTTATGTTCATTTCTTGTAAATTAGAAAAAATTAATGTGGATTTTAAAATTACTTTTTTTTTTATTTTATTTCTTAAATTATGTTTTTCGTTATAAAAAAAAATAGTGGGGTTTCTTTTTCCGAAAAAAAAAAAATTTTTATAAATTGAATTTTTTTTTAAACTTATTATTTTTATTTTTTTATTTTCAGTAATATTTATTAATTTATTTTTAATTTTAAGATTTTAAGAATTTAAGAATTAAGTTATCCTTTTATTGAAGAAATAAAATCAATAAAAAAAATAAATTTTCGAATTTCAAAACTCTCTCTCTCTCTCTCTCTCTCTCTCTCTCTCTCTCTCTCTCTCTCTCTCTCTCTCTCTCTCTCTCTCTCTCTCTCTCTCTCTTCTCTCTTCTCTCTTTCTCATTTTTTACTTTTTTTCTAATGACCTTGTACTCGTCTATAAAAGTCTCTCTTGCCATTAAAAACCTTTACTTAATTAAATTGACCTTTGGTTTTTTAAGTATATTATTATTATTATTATTATTATTATTATTATTATTATTATTATTATTATTATTATTATTATTATTATTATTATTATTATTATTATTATTATTATTAATTAAGTTTTATATTAAAATTATTTTTTAATTTCTATTATTTTAATTTCTTTATATTTATATATATATTATATATATATATATATCATATTATATATATAGTTATATATATATATTAATATGTATATTATATATATAATATAGTATAATATTATATATATAGAGAGAGAGGAGAGAGAGAGAGAGAGAGAGGTTAAAGTCTACAACGTCTATCCCACAGCGAAAGTTAAAGTAATGAGTAATAATTTATAGAAAATTTAATTTTATATTTATATATAATAATATATATATATATATATTATATATATATATTATACTATATATAATATATATAGTATATATATATATATATATAAATTATAATGTGTTTGTGGCTTTGTGAGTGGGTAAAGGAGTGATAGCAAGAAATATTTTGTACGTTTTTTTGGTGCTTTATTAAATTCGATCCAGTTTAATAATTTTATTTTTTAAGTTGCCTCACACTATCTTAAGTATATGTATATTTTTTTTCCTAAGTCTTTTATTTTTTATTCTTCGTTTATTTTTTAACTATTATTATTAATATTTTGGGGTATTTAAAAAAAAAAAAAATTCAACCCCGACCACTCGAGCGTAGCGAGAGGGGCATCCTACCGAAGGAGAAGAGGGGGGAATGATAATAGAGGGGAGGGCCGAAGCCCCACAACGGATGAGATAAAAATAATATAGCCTACTATAATAATATTATTATATAGATATATATATATATATATATATTTATATAGTATATATATATATATATATATATATATATATATATATATTACTTAGGTTTATGGCAATCTTAATTCAATTATAATATAACGTAATGCAATAGCACACTTTCTTTATCAATTTGTTTTACGAACTAGTCCTGTGAATATAGAAATAATTAAATTTAAATATATAATATATTCTTGGTTGAAGCTACTTAAAGTCTAAAAAAGATATTTATTATTGTTTATTTATTGTATATATATATATATATATATATATATATATTTATATATATATATGACATATATATATATATATATATATTATTATATAATATTATATATATATATTATATATATAATATATATTATAATATATATATATATATATTATCATATATTTATATATATATATATATATAAATATATATAAATATTATATAGTATATATAATATATATATATATATATTACTCCATATATATATATATATATATATATATATATAGTATATATATATTATATAGTATATATATATATCGATATTATTATATATATAATATATATATACTGTAATATTATATATATAATATATATATATATATATATA
>JABUQX010059785.1:2500-5000 GCA_015478945.1 Trachelipus rathkii | reverse complement strand
ATGCCTTTAAACCAGAGTTATTTTTCTGCTTTTAGCAAGGGAGAAAAATTAATGTATTTAGATCTTAAATCATAAGTGAATAAGGTTTAAATTTAGTGCTTTTTTTCACATAACGCCTTTATTCATCACTACGCATTACATTTTCTTATATTATATATATATATATATATTATACTATATATATATTATATATATATATATATATATATATATATATATATATATACTATATAATATAGATTATATAATATATATATATCTACCCATTTCATTTTTATATATATATATATATATATATATATATATTATAAAATTGACTAAAAGTCAGTGGAATTATTCATCAAGACTCGTTGAAAGAGTAAAAGAAACTATAGAATATATTCTTAATCTTTTTAATTTTATTCTTGATAATCCAAAACAATTTGATGGAAATACAGAAAATAACGCAAGAGGCTTGCTTGAAGCTATGAAGTTTTCAGTTTATTTTTTTGTTAGAGACATTTTCTCTAATATTTCGACTTACTGAATACCTTTTTAATCTTTTACAAACGAAATCTATGGATATTTTACATGCCTCGATTATTATCGAAGACACTATAAAGAAGATTGAACAACTTAGAAACATGAAATTTGAAGAGACTTTTAATAAAATAAAAGAGAAATGTGGTTCATTTTTTATTAAGGAAAAAAGCGAGTTTATCACCTGAAACGTTTAATACAACAGTTAGTATAATCAAACATGATAACATTATGTCAAATGAAAGAACGGGTGTTTATTGTCTTTTAAGAATTTGGAATTTTGTACAACTTATTGAATTGGAAACAAAATTTAAATATAACCAATATTAGTCTTTCCTCAAAAGCTTTTTCAATTCCTAAAAGAATAGAAATTACCGTTCTTTTACTTGACTTTCCACGTTTGCATCTGAATTGGTATTGCTACTCAAACAAAATTTTTGCTAAAGATAATGTTGAAGAAATCCTTAAGTATTTATTAGAGAAATAAGATTTCAGATGCCTTAAGGAACCTCTATATGACCTGATAATTTTAACTCGTAACATATACCATATCCATGCGAGTGTGAACGCTAGTTTTCAGCTACTCAAGAGAACTAAACATATTTGCAGAAAATCTCTATATGAAATGTAAGTGGTGTCCATTTTTCCCCTAATATCGATAAGAAAAAATTATCTTAAGAAACTTATGAAATAAAAAAAATTTTTAATAATTTAATAATAGAAGAATTTTGCAAAACGACCAGGAGAATAGATTTCATGTTTAAGTAAACCTTCCGTAATATTTAAAGTAACTTTAGTATTATTTACGTCTATATATAGTATATATATATATTATATATATATATATAATATATATATATATTATATTATATATATATACTATATATTATATTATATATATATATATATACTATATATTATATATATATTATAATATTAGGCCTATTATAGTTTTAAGGATAAACATTTTCTTAGGCTTTTTAGTTTCCAGCACTGCATGGATCCAAACATTGCAGAATCGCCACTTATATTTATATATATATATATATATATATATATATATATATATTATATGACTTTTCTCCATGGACAGTTTCGCTGTATATTTGTATTTTACTGTTATATATATATAATGATATTTTGTTTAAAAACACAAACTATTCATTCGATCCATACTCAAAAAACTACAATGCTACAGGGAAAAAGGAATACATTGTTGGAGTTCTTGGCAAAATTTTATTGCGGGAAACTGTAAAAAAAAAAAGAAAATATCTCAAAAACTACAATAGCTACAGCGAAAAGGAATACATTTTTGGAATCCTTGTATATTATTTGTAAATGTATTAACACGCAATGTAGGGGGCTCGAGCACGGGAACAAGGGGGACGTTTTCGCCATACCCCGTATGGAGGAGGGGCGGAGCGAACCCCGCGACACCAAATACCAGAAGCAGCGGGGGGCTTAGCCGGAGACCCTCCCCGGAGTGGGGGAATTAGTCCTACCTTAGTTTCCCCCGGAGGCCGAGAGACCCCGCACTCTGCCATCGGTGCGGTTATACCCTTGGGGTATTCTGTTAGTAAAAAAAAAAAAAAGCAGAAATTTAATAGAAAGGTCTATTTTATTTTAACGATTAACCAATAAAAGGTCTCTAAATAGGTCTCAATCATATTACTATATTATTAACAATAATTTTTTTATTATTTTTTTGTTACATTTCCGCCACAAAATGTTACCGATTCCAAAATGTATTCCTTGTTACGCTGGAGCCATTGTGTTTTGAAATAAACAAAAACATATATTTATTTATTTTTTTTTTTTTTTTTTTTTTTTTTTTTTTTTTTTCGAAGCTAAATTGGACCAGTATTCCAGGCAATGTATTCCTTTTCCTGTAAGCTATTTTGTAGTTTTTGAGAATGAAGTTGTGACTTTAAACCAAAATTCACCTAATATGCCGTTTACAAACGTTAGTTACATAAGTCAA
>JABUQX010059784.1:52500-58535 GCA_015478945.1 Trachelipus rathkii | reverse complement strand
TCCAAATAGGATCACAGATTCGGGAACCCAAATTCAAACTAATTTGTTAAAAACAAAACTTCATCATCGCACAAAATCCAAAGATTAGACGTCAACAAAAAAAAAGAGTTTGTTTAACCTATTTACACAAACAATACAAAAATAAACTAATATGTTAAAAACAAACACCTCATTTTCATCTTCGAACAAACACTAAACACAAAAAAAGGGATTTTTGTTTAACATAGTTTACACAAAAATACAACAGAAAACAGCTTTGGGCACAAATTTATCGAATCAAATTTAAACCTTTAATTATATAAACAAAACACATTTCCAAAGTGAGTATGCGTACACTGATACAAATTTCAACTAAAAGCAGCCTAAACTTCCAATTTAAGAGAAGAAAATTCTACATCCTTCCTCTTAAACCTCTAATCAAGAACTGAAAATCTTTCTTTTCGATAAATTTTTGGGTACGTTTAAGCTCCACCCACGCGCATTGCCTTGCCAATAAAAAAAGGAGAGCGCGCCGTACTTTTGAAGTGACCAATCCGCGCTCAGGATTAAGCCACGCCCCACTTTGTAGAATGGCCGTAGGCATACGAGGGGAGGAACCGTATAAGCCAATTACTTAAAACAAAAGACTTCTAGTCCCTCCTTTATTAGTTATGGACGAACCAATCAGCGCTCTGAATACGCGTGGGAAGACTACGCCTTCTTACATTAAAATTTCTCAAGAATTCCACTGTTTATTTTTTCAGCCATATGATCTCTTTTTGCTCATTAACTTTGGGCTCTATATCGATTTATCAGCTGTCAATGTGGTCGAAAAGGTCTTTCTTGTTATTCACACAATTTTCCAAACATCCTTTGGTGGATACGTCTTTTTGGTAGCCAATGATATATATATTATATTATTTATATATATATAATATATATATATATATAATATATATATATATATATATATATATATATATATATATATATATATATATTATATAGTATATATAACTCCTAATCAACTCCCAGGAAGGACTTTTCGCCCTATCAGTTGGTCAAATCACCCCATCTTCTTCTGGCCCGAAACTCTTAAACCCTAGAGCACTCTAGAAGACCATTTCTCGGCTCAATGGTTTCCGACGCCAGTCCTTGAGTTAAACACTCTCAGGTAGGGGTTTCGCCCCTTCAGTAGAACTAACATCTTCCATTAGGCCTCAAAACTCGTTTCTCCCAGAGCTCCCAGAGGATCACTTCTAGCCATATAGAATTCCCCAACGCTTGGTTTAGGAGTATCAACCAAAAAGGAAAGAACCGGGTTGCTTTAGTCCTGCGCCGCTATAACCAGCGAAGACAAATCTTCATAATCCCTGACTGCGGCGTAATATCCTCATTATCGGGCATGTCACCTATATATATATATATATATAAATATTATAAATATATAATATATATATATAATATATATATATATAATATATATTCTATATCTGATAATATATATATATATATATATATATATATATATATATATCATTTGAAATGATAATGAAATAAAAAAGTTAATTCCAGCAAAAATAAGACCTTTAAAATTCATTTCAATAATAAACATGTTTTCGATTTCATAAACACTCACTTCATATCTCTCCCTCCCAATCCCCCACTATAACCCTATTCATCTTTTAAATTTATTTCCCCAAAGTCTTTATTCCCCTAACCTTTCATCAACCCCAAAAGTCCTACTGAAAGGCTTCCCCCCTTTTGAGAATCAAAATAATTCTATGGGAATATGGCAGATCGTGAAACCTTTCAAATAAAAGGATTTTTTTTTTTTATTTATTAGTAATTTTTTTGATTTTAAAGTTTTGGAGCAATTTTCAGGTGTTTTTTTTTTCACTTTTTTTTTTAAAAAAAAAACACTTTTGTAAAAATATTTTTTAACAAATATTGTTTGATGATTAATTTTAATTTTAAAATATATTTGAGAGATACTTTACATCTCGTTTTATCTTTTTTATAATATATATATATATATATATATATATATATATATATATTATATATATATTTATTATATATATTATATATTTTATATATATATATATATTATATTACTAATCATATTATATATATATATATAATATATTCCTTTTATTATCTCCTCTGCTGGATTTCGAACTCAAACACTTGCTGTTGATATAACAAGTGTTTTACCATTAGACCACGATGAGCTAAAAGGAAACTTAACTTTGAAAAAATATTTTCCTCCCAAAGTAAGTCATGTCAATACTTTAACTATGACTTTTGATAAGCTTCCCCTCTCAAACTCGGGTCAAGCAGGGCTCCACTCAGAGTCCTGTTTGACCCTTAACACGTGTGAGTGGAGAAGCTTCTCAAAGGTCATCATCAAAGTATTGACATGACTTACTTTGGGAGGAAAGTATCTTTTAAAGTTGTTTCCTTTTAGCTCACCGTGGTCAAGTGGTAAAACACTTGCTATACCAAGAGCGAGGGCTCGGGTTCGAAACCCAGAGGAGAAATAAAATAATTCTTTATATTTTCAAACTGTGAGTGTATTAGCGTATGTAAAATTGATGGTCAGACTCCCGATTAGGTGACACCTGTATCTAAAAAAAACTACGATAGCTACTTAAAAACTGAATACATTTTTGAAATCCAGCGAACATTTTAATGCCGGAAAGGAAGAAAAAATAAAATGAAGGGCGATAAAAAAAAGAGTACATAATAATAAAAATACGTTATAGTGTACGATAAGTAGCAATTGAAATGCAATTTTTGGTAAACGAAAATATAGAAGAGGACGAATGGTGAAAAGTCGATGGGTCATAGGAGGTATATAAAGAGGATCAGGTAAATGTTTTTTAGTAATAGTAATGGGTAAAGAAAGATTTTATTCACTTCATAGTTAATACTCGTTAAGTTTTATTAAAATTCTTAAATCAGAAGCACCATCCCATAATATACAATGTGAAGGAGAGCTGGTCAAAAGTACAGAAACCTAACGAAAAATAACTTAACCTAACCTAGCCTAACCTAACCTAACCTTGCCTAAACTAACCTAACCTAAGTAACCTAACCTAACCTAACCTAAACTAACCTAACGTGGTAAGACTTTACTTTAGGACAGGCGTGTAATTAGAGAACTACAAATTATACATTAAAACAAATGACATTTTTTGTAATCAGTGGAAAATTTTAGTTCAGAACATGGAATAAAAAAAATAGAAAAGTACTAAAATAAGATTTCCTATTTTTAATAATGTAAATAAATACATTACGATAGTGTACGACAACTGCTTCATTTCCGTTTCTCTAATAGAAGGATCGTCAGAGTTGGCAAAAATTGCTTTTTATATGCTCTCGAGAAAATGTTAATATTTTTTTTTTTTAGGGGTCTCGAGCCGACGGGTCATAGGAGGTATAGAAAGAGGATCAGATAAATGTTTTTTAGTACCGGTAATGAACAAAGAAAAATTTGATTTGCTTCATAGTTAATAACGTTAAGTTTTATTAAATTCTGCAACTGAAGTAAAATAACTTAACCTAACCTAACCTAAGTAACCTAACCTAATTTAACTAAACTAACCGAACGTGGTAAAACTTTACTTTAGGACAGGCGTGTATTAGAGAACTCAAATCCGTGACACTAAAACGAAGATGAACATTTTTGTCCAATCGAGTGGACAATTTTTTAGTCGTAAATGTAATAAAAAAATAGAAAAGTAATAAAATAAGATTTTCATATTTTTAATAATGTAAATAAATTTATGACGATAGTGTACGACAACTGCTCCATTTCCGTATCTGCAATAGAAGGAGCGCCAGAGTTGCCAAAAATTGCATTTTATATGTTCTCGAGAAAATATGTTAAATTTTTTTTAGGGGGCTCGAGCAGACGGGTCATAGTAAGTATATAGAAAGAGGATCAGATAAATGTTTTTTTTAGTACCAGTAATGAGCAAAGAAAGATTTTATTCACTTCATAGTTAATACCTCGTTATGTTTTATTAAATTCTGAAACAGAAGCACACACAAATACAGTTGAACTAGAGTGGTCAAAAGTAAAGAAACCTAACGTAAAATAACCTATCCTAACTTAACCTAACCTAACCTAACCTAACCTAACCTAACCTAACCTAACCTAACCTAACATAGCCTAACCTAAGTAACCTAACCTAACCTAAACTAACCTAACGTGGTAAGACTTTACTTTAAAACAGGCATGCAATTAGAGAACTACAAATCCTACACGAAAACAAATTACATTTTTGTAATCAGTGGACAATTTTAGTTCAGAAAATGTAATAAAAAAGATATAAAAGTCTTAAAATAAAATTTTCATATTTTTATAATGTAATAAATACATTTACGATAGTGTACGTCAACTGCTTCCATTTCCGTTCGCAATAGAGAAGGAGCGCCAGAGCTGTCAAAAATTGCTTTTTATATGCTTTCCAGAAAATATGTTAACTTTTTTTTAGGGTGCTCGAGCCAACGGTGGGACAGAGGGGGGACTAAGTCCCCCTGTTGTCCCCCGGTAAGGCCGAGAGACCCCGACTCGTTCCATCTTTGCGGTTTACCCGGGGGTATTCGTTTAGTTAAAAAAAAAAAGCAATTTTTGGCAACTCTGGCACTCCTTCTATTGCAGAAGAAATAATATATATATACTATATATATATATATATATTATATCATATATTATATATATATATATATTATATATATATACATATATATTATATATATATATATAATATTATATTTTCCAGAAGAATAAACAACCACCGCTCCATGGCAGAGCCGCTAACTCAGAAGGGTAAATGACTCCATTAACGTCCGAGCAAGAACGAAGCCAAGCCCAAGGAAACAATAGCTCACACTCTCCCACCCGATCAGTTTCGAACCTGGGACGCTCGCCTTGTTTGACGAGTGCTCTACCACTGAGCTACCGGGGGCTTTTTGTATAAATAAATATATAAAAAAACATATACATAAATATTACATATACAAATATATAATAAATACACACGCATATACATATAGTAATATTATCATTATTAATATTCTATTAAAAAGCTAAACACTATATTACAAACACAAATTCACTATATTTCACTATCAATCACTACTAATCACTATATTTTCTTCTTCTTCTTCTTCTTATTATTATTATTATTTATATATTACTTATTAATTATTATTATTATGATTTTATTCATTATTATTATTATTATTATTTTATTATTATTATTATTATTATTATTATTATTATTATTGTTATTATTATTATTATTATTATTATTATTATTATTATTATTATTATTATTATTATTATTATTATTATTATTATTATGCTACTGTGATTTAATATTAATATTTAAATACTCTACACTATATTTCTACTATTCAATTCACCACTATTCACTATATTAAATATTAATATAATCACTACCACTTTTTTATAACATCACAATTCAAGAAAAATTAATGAGAAGGAGGTTTTCAAGACCCTTGCTTCCCCCCCCCCCCCCCCCCCCCCCCCCCCGCCCCAAATAGTCGAGTGGAAGAGAATTTATTACCTTTTCATCTAAAATCCCAACGATTGTCTTGAGATACAGGCTTCACCTTCTACAATGTGGTATTTTAAATTTCTTCTTTGTAATTATATTTTTGTATATTTAATAATTAATTTTCCAAAATAGTCAAAAGAAATGGTTTTAAAATTTTGCTGCTCCTCGAACCCAGATTACAAATGAAATAAATTTAGATGTACAAAATTTTACATTTTTAAAATCCAAAATCGTAATTTTTCTTTCAATTTAAGTTGACAATCAATTTGAATCAAAACTCCCTCTCTCTCTCTCTCTCTCTCTCTCTCTCTCTCTCTCTCTCTCTCTCTCCTCTTCTCTCTCTCTCTCTCTCTCTCTCTCTCTCTCTCTCTTTTTTTTTTTTAAATTCTTAAGTAATAGGTTTCTCAACCACTTCAACCTTCAATAAATCATCTCTGATTATCTTTCTTCATTCCAAACTCC
>JABUQX010059784.1:40000-47500 GCA_015478945.1 Trachelipus rathkii | reverse complement strand
GAATACATCATGTGGACAAGTTATCTTCGTTTTCTAAACGCAAAACCGTCTGCTCTGACATAAATTCTCTAATTACTGGCCATTTTGCAAACACAGTTCTATAGCATCCTTAACAATTCACCAAAAGATTACTTTTGCCTTTCTCTTACGACAGTGCTGTAATATTCCCTCTCAACCATTTGCTTGGCTCTGACCTCTCTCTCAATCATATCTGCTGCTGCATTGTTAAAAAAGCATCATTCTTTCGTGGTTCACGATAAATTTAATCTAATTATTTATTGATGTGGCTCTAAAAACGGGGACAGTGTGGGCGCGTCTGTGTCTTTCCTGACCGCAGCATCTTTCCCATGCCTCACTGTGGCGCAATTTTTGCTGCAGAGATTAATGCTATAAGTGCCTTCTCAATTCTAATCATAACCAAGATCTTTCTTATGTCATTTAAATTCACTTAGCTGCTACAGCTTTTAAAACCTGTTCAAAAACACCATTTGATATTATTGCAACAATTCTTCAGCTGCTCCACTCACGTAAATAAATTATTTATGTTGGACCCCCTCTCATGTGGGGGTAACTGGCAATGAAATAGCTGACAGTGGCCAAAATGGCCGATTCCTCTTTTCGGAGTTGTTCCAGGTCCCTCTCGGATGCCATTCGACAGGCCGCCTCCAATCAACCGATTCATCCTGCTCTCCGACAAGGCTTTCGATCTTGTTGGCAAGAGTGCTGGACGAGTGATCGGCGGGGAGGGAAACTCAGAAACATAAAGCCGAACATTGGTGAGTGGTCTTCCTCCCACAGACGAAAGCGCTTACATGAGGTGATACTTGCACGCCTCCGTATTGGCCACACTAATATCACTCACAGTCACTATATGTCACGGGACCCTCCTCCCATTTGCAAATTTTGCCGTCGCCACACCCCACAATCTGTTCACCATATCTTCATTGATTGTTCCCATCTGGACCCTATTCGCTGTCGTCATTTTCCTACTTTACGGTCCATAACACCTTCTAAAAGATTATCCCATATCTTATCTGAATCTTCCCACTTTAGCAGTAACTCTATTTTCTTGTATCTTCAAGAAGTGAATATTCTTTATAACATTTGATTTTGTTATGTAATCTTAAGACTATTTATAATACAAGGGTATAATTTTATGTAGTTTTTATTTATTTTTTGACTTTTCGAAATATGATGGGACCCTCCATGTTGCTTCACTTGTTTTCAGCCCAGTATGTGGCCCGCTTCTTTGTGGTGGCGTGGGTCCACATATTGCTGACTCAAATATATGTCTTACTTATATAACATATATATATATATATAACACAATATATATATATATATATATATAATCTCTTTATATATACACTCTATATATATATATATATATATATATATATATATACATATATATATATAAATATATATATATATATATATATATTATTGAAATATAGATAAGCCAGAGATTTTTCTGCTCTCTCTATTTCTCTCTTTCTATATATATATATATACTTATATACTCTACTACTCTAATATATATATATATATATATATATATATATATATATTATATATATATATATATATATATATATATATATATATATATATATATATATATATATATACGTTTTACAATAAATTACGTTATATCAAAAATGAATTAAAGATTCTTCTGGGATAATCAGTATGTAGCCAAGGATGCCAAAGACGACAATATAAACAATTTATAAACAAATTCTATTTTGCACCACAAAATCCGCTATTTCAGGCAAACACATGACAAGCCACCTTTTTCTAATTCAATTGATTGAAGCTATTAGCGTTTTTTTTGATCAATGTGATTCTTGCTTTGTTCAATTTACATAATCTTTCATTATTTATTAGCACTAGCAGCACAGTATAGAGGTCGCCTCTGAATGATATATATATATATATATATATATATATATATATATATATATATATATATATATATATAATATATATATATATATATATATATATATATAATATATATATATATATATATATATATATATATACTATATATTATATATATATACTATATATATATATATATATATATATATATATATATATATATATATATATATATCGTCACAAGTACAACTGTTGTTTTTGATTTTAAATGTACACAATTTAAGTAACTAAAATTAAATTATTTTCTGTACACACAAGTAACTAAGTGTACGATATGTAAAATATATATTAGAAATATATTAGACAAATAAATAATACGATGAAAGAGTAAAAGAAAAGAAACAATAATAAGGAAAACTATAATAAAAAATCACGTATGCAAAATTTCAGAATATAAATTCAAATTTTAGATTCAAGTTTTAAAAAGTATCATTAAACTTCAACTATTCTTGAAATCTACTTTATATCCCTTTCCTTTAAGTAGCTAAAAAAAAAATACTTGAAATTAAGCTCTTCAATTTTCCTATGCTAATGGACTCTTTAAAGGGATTCCTTTAGGTCTTATTTCAATACTTAAGTACAAGCATAAAAGCTATAACCGTCCTAATTAGACTCTAAACCAATTTTCTTCTTATTTTGGCTTAAAATGGGAAATGCATCTATATTATTAGTTGGCTGTTTATAGGCGGTAAATTACTAAATTTTTGGAACATTTAATCTAACGAGAAATCGCCTGTTATTAAACTATATATATATATATATATATATATATATATTTATATATATATATATATATATATATATATTATAAGAACTTCTTTTTTCAAATATATATAACGGAGAATATATATATATATATGTGATATCATTATTGTGTGCGTACCTTTTTCCTTGGGGCTGGAGATGTGGTGCGTACAGCCTCTCTCCCCACCCTCATCCCCCACTACCTCCTCCACCCCACCCTATCCTCTTCAACACCTACCCTCTTCCTCCCTCATCCCTCCCCCTCAGCATCTCCTTTATTCCCATCATCCACCTCTCCTTCTTGGTCTCCCGGCTGCTATTTCATCTTACCTCATGCTCCCATACTCTCTAACCTCTCATAGTTATCAATTCTTTGGTGCCCCTTCATCTCTGAACCTTCTATGCAGCTCACCCTGACCCATTCCTCCATCACACATCTCTCCTCTCACCACTTGTTCCTGAAATCACTCTCCTTCTACTAATCCATGACCATCCTCATTCCTTCATCTCAAATGCTTCAACTATTTATGGACTGGCGTTCAAACTGTTTACACTTTATACAACATATTCATTTTCAGTTTTTTAAACATGCATCCTTGGCTTTCTGTGATAAATCCCCCTTTCCATACTTCTGCTCGGACCACTCAGCGCTCTCATTCAACTACTCCTACTCTATGTTCTATCTCCTCCTTCATCCCTCCCTTGCCAAATTCATCCTAAATATCAAAAATCTTTACTTCTTGGAACTTCTCCCCCACTCAGACCTCTAACCCCTCCCTCCTCACTTTCCTCTCTCGCTTTAACCTTTTGCCTGTACAGTTTATTTTAAAGCTGCATTACACATTCTCTCTCAGCTCCCTCTGCCTCAGCCTTCATCAGCAGCCCTTTCAGGCGGTATCATCCACAAACAGTATGTGTCTTCTAGCCTTCTATCATTCCATTTGTCAATTCCACCCCCCTCCCCTCCCTCTCCTGTTTATGAAACACTCTCCATAAACAGGAGGTGAATAGCCACAACGACATTACACACCTACCTCCAGTCTGCTTTTAGCGCATCTCACTCTCCCCTCTGTACTCTGCATTCTACTGTTCTATAAAATGCCCTGATACCTTTACCCACTATCTTTCCTCCCAACACCCTGTTCCTCTTCTCCATCATATGCTTTCGTCTAAAAACACCCTTACACTTTCCCTTTCACTCTCAGTGCTTTCACAAGCATCTTTAGATGTAAACACTTGATCACACACCCTCTTCCCTCCTAAATCCTCATGTTCTTACATTCTTCCCAGCTATAAACCTCTCACTCTCTCAATCAGTATTCTACCATACACTTTCCCTACCACACTTAATAGACATATTTTCCCTTTATACAGGGGAACCAAACAACCATCCTCCCAATCCTGCGGTACCACACCACTCCTCCAACATATATTATATAACCTATACAGCCACTCCTCCACCCCTATACCACCCTTCTGTAACATTTCCATTCTCACACCATCCAGACCTGCGGACTTCCCTTTTTTTCCTTTATTCAAGGCCCTAATAATTTCCTCCATTTGTATTTCATCCTCCCCCTCCCTCCCCCATTCATTCCCCAACCTCACCTCTTGCAAATCTTCCTCCCCCCCCCCCCCCCCCCCCCTCCCCAACCCCCCCCAAAACCCCCCCCCCCCCCCCCTCCCCCCTCTTTCTTTTTATATTTACTTCTTTCCAGAATATTTTGCTTCCTGTTTCAAAATTTTCTGTCACTTTTCTACACCATTCATTATTTGCATTTCTCTTCGCCCTCTCCACCGCCCTCTTTGCTTCCACTCTAACCCTTCTATATTCCTCCCAGCTTTCCTCTCTCCTACTTCCCAACCATTTCACATAAGCCTCCTTTTTCCTTTTCACCACCTCCTTCACCTCCTCACTCCACCATTCGCTCCCTTTCCTTCTGCTTGCACCCACCCTTTTTACTCCACATACCCTTCTAGCCTCTTCACATACTGCCTCCTTAAATCTCGTCCACTCCCCCTCCACCTCCCCCATTCCCGTCCCTCTCACGTCTCTCCACCTATCCTCCATACCTCTCCTAAACTCCCTCTTACACACTGTCTCCTCCAATTTTTCCACCTTTATCACCTCCACTCTCCTCTTTTCTCCCCTTTCCTTAATCGTCACCTCTCCTTCCACCCTTAGCCATACCAAATGAGTGATCCGATATCCCACCCCTCCGCCTCTAAATACGACATTCATCTATTAAATCATCTCTATCCTTCCATTTTACGCACACAAAAATCACCAACCCCCCCTTTATCTCCCTCTCTTCCTCGTATACTTCCATATATATATATATATATATATATATATATATATATATATATATATATATATATATATATATATATATATATATATATATATATATATATATATATATATATATATTGTTTCGTACTTCAACAAATGCCAGCTAAAGCAGGGTTCGTCCTTCTTAACGAGTCCTAATATTATGAAAATAAAACACAGGAAGTTTCAAAGATGTAAACTATAATTGTGCAGCATTAAAGTTACTAACCGTTAACTAATCCTATCTATATTATCTATAAAAGTATTACAAGTAAGAAAAATATATGATGCTATAAATTAAGTTCGGTAACTTCATTTCAGTGTTTCGATGTGAGTCGACGACCCAAGGCTCGGTAGCAAGAGTTCCTACCCCAGTTAGGGAAGGGAAATAATGCTGTTGCTCGCACATCTGCACCAATGTTTCTTCCATTGTGTCTTATTTATATTGATGACATCTTGTACTAGAGGTCGTCATCTCATTAGGTGTCATTCCAAAACAAACTAGTCTCTGATCTCACGGAACTTTGTACCCGGTTCATTTTTCAGACGAGTGATGATGATAGTAGTAATAATCAATCACTAATGCCAGTCCACCATTCTCAAAGCCGTATTTCTCTGACGTCGCTAAGCCCCTCCCTTTTTTCTTTCTGTTGTTGTTTGATGAAGCGGGAGACACACACGTTCGCGCTAGCGGAATGACGTCATATTTTAATTTTTGTCGTTGTTTGCTGTTGTTTGATGATGCGTGCGCATGTATCTAATATATATATATATATATATATATACTTAACGTTATATTAATATATATATATATATATATATATATATATATATATATATATATATACCATGTACATATATATATACATATATATATATATACATATATATATATATATACTGCTCTGCTCATATATATATATATATATATATATACCTCACCATACCTCTCTATAATTGTTTACAAGATAAGCACACCACTCGACGGAAAGCCCTCAATCTTGAAAGAGGTAGTCAATGAACGTCTGGAGCAGAAGGATAAAGGGTGCATCGGGAGAGGGAATGGCTCATTCTTCCACCTGACCGGTTGCAGACCTGGAACCCTCCGCTTTGTTTGGCGGTTAACCTTTACCACCTCAGAGCTATAGTTTGCTTTATGTATAAATATAAAATCATAAAAGACTATATATATATATATATATATATATATATATATATATATATATATATATATATATATATATATATATATATATATATATATATAACAAATATATATATATATATTTATACATACATACATACATAAATATACAAATATATATAACACAAACATCAGTAACAGTTTTACCAGCATTAATACTTATTTTAGATAACATTAATTCTACACAAATTAAAAAAAAAAAAAAAAATTTTTTTTGATTTTTTTTATTGTTTTTTATTCAGTTTTTTATGCAGATTCCAAATATGTTTTTAGTTTTTCTCTAGCATCGACCGTTTTTGTGTTACGACGGCAGGAAGTATTTATTGGCATCTCATTTTGTATGGTGGTTACCGTTACAAAAAAATTGTTTCTTCTGATTTTTTTATTGTTTTTATTCAGTTTTTTATGCAGATTCCAAATATGTTTTTAGTTTTTCTCTAGCATTTTTGTGTTACGACGGCATGAGATATTTATTGGCATCCCATTTTGTATGGTGGTTACCGTTAAAATCAAAAAAATTATGTTTCTTCTGAGTTTTTATTGTTTTTGTTAGTTTTTATGCGGATTTCAAATATGATTTTGTTTTCTCAATATTAGTTTTTATGTTTAGGAAGTGTGTTGTCTTCTCATTTGTATGAAGACAATGATTCAAGTAAGCACCGCACTGTCGTAACACGCAAAAGGCTACAGTCAAACTAAAAGCGGAATCTACCATGACCAGATAAAAACAATCCAGCAGCGCAGCAACGACCATACAAATGAATGCTGCGTCCATGCTACAAAAATGTTATCTCAAGCTAAACTGCCTTTTTGAAATAAAAACGTTTTGTAACAGCCACCAGCCTGGGATCTCCTGCCGTCGTAACCTAAAACTCATTGAAAACAAAGCGGTCATCAAACTGAATAAAAAAATTCTCCTCAGAACAGAAACAAGTTTTTAACATTGTGTTATTAACACTATCACTATTATCATTAACACTAGTTTTATCACAAATTATTATTAATACTAACATTATTACATTTTCATATTGTTATATTATTATTAATAATTCTAACACTAATTATTAACACTATCACTATTATCATTAACACTAGTTTTATCACTCATTTTAATTATTATTATTACTAGATTGTAGAGTAATTCCCAATCTCTAGCAACTATGTATTGAGTAGTCCTCTTGTTGAACCATGATAATGAAGATGATTCCGTGAGACGTCATGACTACAAAGTTTACAACCTATATCGGGTTTCAGTTCATCAATTTAAACA
>JABUQX010059784.1:17500-20000 GCA_015478945.1 Trachelipus rathkii | reverse complement strand
TATATATATATATATATATATATATATATATATATATATATATATATATATATATATATATATATATATATATATATATATATATATATATATATATATATATATATATGAACTATGCTCTTCGAGCTACGAGTCTTTACCTATAAAATTATAGGAAAATTTCAAGGATAATTATAAGAGTTCTTAATGATTTATCTGGAGGTTGTAAAAATTACTAAAGTGAATATATATATATATATATATATATATATATATATATATATATATATATATATATATAGATATATATATATATATATATATATATATATATATATATATATATATATATATATATATATATATATATATATATACTGTATATATATATATATATATATATATATATATATATATATATATATATATATATATATATATATATATATATATATATATATATATATATATATATATATATATATATATATATATATATAAAATTAAACCATATTTTCATTAAATTTATCTACCTATCTATCTATCTATCTATCTATCTATATCTATCTATCTATCTATCTATATATCTATCTATCTATCTATCTATATCTATCTATCTATATTCATTATCTATTCATATTCAAGTATTCTACGTACCTATCTATACATTCTTATGTATAAATAAATATATATATATATGTGGGATATATATATATATATATATATATATATATATATATATATATATATATATATATATATATATATATATATATATATATATTTATATATAGGTTTAGTATATATAGAAGATATATATATATATATATATATATATATATATATATATATATATATATATATATATATATATATATATATATATATATATATATATATATATATATATATATATATATATATATATATATATATATATAGATAGATAGATAGATAGATAGATAGATAGATAGATAGATAGATAGATAGATAGATAGATAGATAGATAGATAGATAGATAAATTTAATGGGAATATAGTTGAATTTTTTTAAATTGTTAAACTAACATTTCCTCATCAAATGTCAAAAGCGACTCAGAATTTACCAGAAAAATATTTTCTGAATTTATCGACCAAAATCTTTTTTCCGTTTAAGCAATTTTCATTAATTAGTCGTAATTAGTCCTTATTTGGAATCAAAACATTGACTATTTTTATAATCAAAGAATTCATTTTGTTGTGAACTCAAAGTTGTAATTTTGTATCCGTGGAATTTCAGTTTTTTTTTTGTTTTTTTTTGAATAGAAAAAAAATAACTCAGATGATTTTGTTTTTATGTCGAAATTCACATTTTTTTAAATCAACACAATTTCTCATTTACTGATTGATTTTTTCTATTTGTTTCCGTTTGTTGGTTTCTGTATTTATCTGTGTAGCTCTCTTTTTATGTCTCTCTTGCTTTATGGGGTTCTCTCACTCCCTTCCTCTATTTCTATCTATCTATCTATCTATCTATCTATTTCTATCTATCTATCTATCTATCTATCTATCTATCTATCTATCTATCTATCTATCTATCTATCTATCTATCTATCTATCTATCTACATATTTCTATCTATCTATTTATTTATATGCTTCTATCTAGCAATGTATATATCTATTTATCTATGTATCACTAATCACTTTATATTTATCTCTCTCTCTCTAATATATATATATATATATATATATATATATATATATATATATATATATATATATATATATAAATATATATATATATATATATATATATATATATATATATATATATATATATATATATATATATATATATATATATATATATATATATATATATTAAAATTCCTGAGGGAAAGAGGAAAATTTTATTGCAAGTTTAAAACTCTTCCACAGAATGTAAATATTTAATAAACAAAACAAAGTGACATTAATTGTTCCTTAATTTATTTTTAATTATAATTGTTATAAATTATTGTTTCTTTTATATTTTAATAAAGGCTCTGATATTTTTCATTATTATTATTATTATTATTATTATTATTATTATTATTATTATTATTATTATTATTATTATTATTATTGTTATTATTATTATTATTATTATTATTATTATTATTATTATTATTATTATTATTATTATTATTATTATTATTATTATTATTATTATTATTATTATTATTATTATTATTATTATTATTATTATTATTATTTTTATTTTTATTTTTATTATTATTATTATTATTATTATTATTATTATTATTATTATTATTATTATAAAATATAAATATAAATATAAATATAAATATAAATATAAATATAAATATAAATATAAATATAAATATAAATATAAATATAAATATAAATATAAATATAAATATGAATATAAAATAATATAAATATAAATATAAATATAAGTTTATTATTATTATTATTATTATTATTATTATTATTATTATTATTATTATTATTATTATTATCATTATTATTATTATTATTA
>JABUQX010059784.1:0-12500 GCA_015478945.1 Trachelipus rathkii | reverse complement strand
CTATCCCTCTTGTGGTCCTTAAAACTTGTACATCCAAACTTACACAGTGCTTTAGTAAACGGTATGATTTCACATGGTCTAAATTATTGGTTCGATACTTCGAGCGGATCTGGAATGAAACTTCCTAGAGAGCTCTCCTTCAAGAATTGGACAATGCCCGTCGGGTACAAATTTTAATTAAGAAAAAATCTATTTCTAATCCATCTATCAACTTCAACCTTTGTTTCCTGCTGGAGGCGCATGATTATTAAACCTGTTATAAATAAAGGAGCACCCATCTTAATTGTCTAACTATCCCCTTATCACTGCCATTAACATGTGTTCTTACAAAGTTTTCGAATTTCTCCTTAATTAAGAAGAAGATTTTAAAGCAAAATCTTCTAATCTTATCTCAGATAGTCAGTATAGCTTTCGTAAGAAGCTTTCGACTGGTAATATCTCTTTTCTTTCTGGCTCTTTGTTTTCTTCTCTTCGGCATTTCGTTAAATCATTCGTTGTGAAATAGAACATGTCGAAAGCTTTCTATAGGATCTAGCACAAATCCTCGATTTCTATACTCTCCTCTCTCTTTCAATTTATCCTTCATTCTGTAACTTTCTTTCTGATTTCCTTTTCTGATATTCTATACCCGTTGATTACACGGCAACCGTTCCGTTCATCCATTAAATCTATCATCAGCACTTTTTCTATTTGTTTTTATTAATGCCCTTCTATACTCACTTTATATACTATCCACTTCTGCACTGACGACTGAACTCTTCAATAATCCTTTCATTTGAAAGCTTCTGTATACCCAACAGGAAAAACTGATGATAGGAGAGTGACATTGAAGAACTTGATCTCTGACCTGTCTCGCATTTATATTTGGGCTAAGAAAACAGTAATATTTAATGCTTCAAAAGTTCTTTTTCCTTTCTACTAATTATAATCTTAAACATAGTTTCTCAACATCTTCGAGAACACACTACTCTAACATTTATATATCCTTAATAATCTAAGCTTATTCTTTTCACTACTATTTCTTTGAAATATCATTTTTCATCTTGTCAAACAAAGTTTCAAAAGGTTATTTCTTCTGAGAAGCCTTCAGAACCTTTCACACCATAGAGAAACCATTGATCCCTGTTTGGAGCACGTATGCATCACATATCAGGGGGTGACTCCACTCATACAACTCTATTTGAAAGGGTGGCGTCTATAGCGTTAGTCTATCTCAATTCTTCCGATGTTAAAGGCTCTTTCCAATCCTTTTAAGTAGATGAATTAGTGCTTCGCTTTCCTTTTAATATCACTTTTGCAACGGACACTGTTATTATGAGCACTCAAGTCACATGACTATTACTCTGAGAAGAGCTTTTGAGATTCCTCTTTAACACAGTCTCATATTTTCCCTAATCAACTCTTTGACCTCAAACTTAACTGCTATGCGCCTTATTTTTGTCAAGCACTATACCGTTAAAGATTGTGATGCTTCTTTCTTTTATTTTCCACCACCTTCTTTGATTTGCACGCTTTCAAGAATCTCGATGAAACTAGTCGCTTTTAACCTATACATGAAAAAAATCGTGAGATGAGAGCTAAACATTTTGATAGTTCAAAATCCTTTAAACAATTGATTATTTATAGCACAACATCAAATTCTTTCGTCTTACCTTGTGTCATGTTAAAGCAAACTGAAAATTTTACCAATCGCTTGGCTTACTTGATTCATAATTAAAATAACCACAACTATAGGTACATTTACCAATTGTTGTTTGCGCTTTAAACATAATTTATGGTTAAAATTGCCACATATTGTGTTGCTATTAACATATGGTTGTTTAAAAGAACCAAATTTTTATTTTCAAACACTAATTTTTTGAGTGCAGGGTGACATAATACATCCCTACCTCGCCTCTGACCCCTTTATTCCATGGTATATTTATATATTAGATTATATAATATATATAATATTAGATATATTTATATAATAATATAAACAGAAGAGAGGAGGAGAAAGAGAGAAAGAAAAGAGTATAATAAGAGATAAGAAAAGATAGATAGGAGAGATGAGTGTATAACATAACCAACAGATTAGGAACTACTTGGTAGTCAATAGCTTTTTTATAATAAAATATAATATATAATAATAATATAATAATAATACTAATAAAATAAGATATATATATATTAATAATATATATACTATATACAAATATTATATTATTATATATATATACTAAATATATATAGATATATTAACATTACTGAAAAATAACTTTAAAGAGAACGAGAAAAATGAATGAATTAAATTAGTTAAAGAGTATAAATCTTACTGAAAAAATATAAGGTAATTAAAATTATATAAATTTTAATGAATGTTTTATATTTATTATATTCCAGCTCGATAAAAAAATGTTTCAAGGTGATTGTGTCTGGGAACGTAATATAATCTGTGAATAAATATCAAACGTAATAATACAAATTTTAAGGTAGTTTATTCTGCCTCTGTCCAACCCAGCTTGGCCTGCACTTCAATGTGTGTTCAAAAAAAAAAAAAATATAAAATTAAACAGGAAAAATGGTCCATTAAGTGGGTTTTGAGTGAAGAAAGCAGTGGGGAGAGGGAAAGGAAGCGAATAGATGAAAGAAAGAGCAGATACAGGGATCAAGAGGAAAGAGGAAAATATGGAAAACGAGGATAAAAATCGGATAAATCCAAAATAGCAAAATAACGCCAGTAAAAGCGAGGGTGTCCAAAAAATGAATACACTGACAAAAACCAAAGAGACAGAGGGAAAACACGAAAACGAACCAAAAAAAAAAGAAAAAAAAAAAAAAAAGAAAAAACAAAAAAACAAAAAGAAATAAATAAAAAAACCTAAATTTGACACGTGATTCAATAAAAAGAGAAGACAAAGTGAAAAGGCACGAAAATAACAAGAAGGCAAAGCGGAGACTGAAAGAGGTAAAAGACAAAGAGAATAACCAAAGAAGACACCACATAGGAGACAGGGACACCCACCGGGACGAACAGTGAACGTCCATGCCCCCCGCGGCCCCCAGCCGCAGCACCTAATGGAATAGAAAAATAGGGCCGAGACGAGGTGCATAGGGCATTTTGACGACCACTAAAAACAAGAATACGGAAAAACAACATTCGACATAAGATAAAACTCGGATACGACGAGGCTCAAAGGCGGGAAGGCGGGTCAAGTTGAGTGTAGAACTAGACAGTGCAGGTTACGAGGTGAGACAGTCCATAGTATTGTAATAGAAATATAAACGAATTGTATGAGACTCAATTCCAGATTCTACAGAAGAGTTATGCATATTGGAGGTCGGGAAAAGAGCTGCACAACACTACAATAAAGGCCGCCCGCGGGGCGGGCATGTGAAGTAGTCCTCGGTAAACACTCACTAGGAAAAAGAAATAAGGCAAAGACAGAGAAGTAAAGAAAGTGGAAGCAAGTTACAGACGCACATAGACCGATACATATCGCGAACAGCACTGCGCTCATAGAACTCACGGCCCAGCACACGGCGCTCACGTGCGACACTCCACAGCCGGCAAGACTCAACTCTCGACCTAGGGCAGCGCATACAGCTGCGCGGTCCCTCATACCGACCAGAACCCAACTCAGCGCGCGCCCTACCCCAAGCCACGCAAACCGCGCGGACAACGAAACCTGCGCGCCCCCAAGGACTACCAGAATCTAATGTGCGAGTAGGCAACACAAATAAAAACGAAAGAATTAAGAAGGTGTCAGGACGAAAGCGAGGTGAAATGCAACAGAGTAAAAAAACATGAGACTGAGAGACGAGGAGTGGGGCAAACACAACGACGAACACGGGGCGGAAAAGGAAACGAACACGAGGCGCACAAAAGGCAACGGAGGACCGACGCAAGCGGGGAACGCCAAACCGCCCGAAAATCGGTCGGCAAGAGGCGCCCAAAGACGTCCCCGATGAGAGGGAGACCGGACAGAGCCAATCAAACAGAGCGAACAAAACAACCAGAAACGGAAAAAACCAGAAGTCAAAAAAAACCACGCACGCAGCGGGGAAGACCAAAAGGACCCGGAAGGTACAGGGAAAAAAACAAAAGAAAAGACAATGAAAAAAAGACAAAAAAAAACGGCTACAGCATAAGAGCAAGAAACAATAAGAAAAAATAAATGAAAAGAATGCATATGATATCACCACATAATACAACAAATAGAATAAGATTAAGAAGAGAATAGAGAAATTAGATAGAGTATAAAAAAAAAGAATAGATAAAAAACAGAAGAATAACAGGACATGACAGAAAAGAGAAATAAGCACAAAATAAGAGCAGACGTACAAAGAATTAAATCAAGAAAAAAACGAAGAGGAAAGAAGAAAAAAGCGAAAAATAAGAAGGTAAAGATAAAGAATATAGAAGAAGAAGAAGAAGGATAGAAGAAAGAATAGAAAGAAAGAGAAGGAAGAAAAAGAAAGAGGAAGCGAAAACGAATGGAATTCCACAGAACAGAGGGGGAAGGAAAGAAGGAACGAACGATAGATCAAGAAAAAGAGACAAAGAACGAAGCAACAAAAAAAAAAGAAACACAGAAAAAAGAGTGATGGGGAGAAAAAAAAAAGAACCCGAAAAACCCCGGAAACAAGAGACAGACTGAAAAAAGCACGAGGGGGAAAACGAACAAAAAAAAATAAACTAAAAGAGAAACAGAGAAACCAGGCGAGACAACAAACACGAAGGGCCGAGGGTAGAAAGGGGGGAGACACGACGACAACAACAAACGAAACAACGGAGGAAAATAACAAAACAACACAACCAACGAGAAAAAAAAAGCAGGTGGGGGAACAACTAAAAAAACAGAACACCAAAAACAAGCGGCTACCGCCACTCCACGGAACACAGCCAACACAGGCCCCCACGAACCTCCCAACCCGGCCAAGAAGGGGGGCCCTTCACACCCACCCCCCACGGGGGACAGAGAACCCCGGGGCCCCAAAAAAGCGCGACACCCGGCCCGCCCCGGCGGCCAACCAAAGCAACCCCAATCGTCCCCCTCAATCCGGCCGCCCCCTCCGACGCCCGCGAGGAAAAACGGCCCCCCCGCCCCCGGCACGGCACCCCCAAGAAGGAGCGGAAGAACGGACAAGGTGAAGGAACGATACCAAGCCAACAAATGTAATGGGGGGCGTAAGAACGGGAACAGAGATTAGGAGAAAATAAAAGTGAAAGTGGGGAAGAGGACAGCGAGAACGAACACGAGCCGAAAAGAAGAGCGGAAGCACAAGGCGAAAACCAGAAAACAAGATGTAACAAAAAAAAGGGAGGAAAAAGAGGAAAAATCGGCTCTTAACTAGTTAACTGGGACACAGCAAAAGGCAGGAACCAAAACCAGCTACAAACCAAAAACAAAACAGAAAAGCAAAAAACCTATAAAGTGAAAACCCTTGTAAAAAGATAAAAGAACGCAAAGAGAGAAAAAACGATGATGAGACAACCTAAACTTACGAGAAATCGACAGAAGATTAAATTATTAAAAATATTAGACTAAATAAGAGAAAACAAACAAAATGAAGAAATAGATATTAGAAATTTTATTTTAATAGAGAGAATTAAATAAAGGAGAATGATTCAAATGAAGTATCCAAGAAAGATGCTGATAAAGGAGATAAGAATGAATGTTATTTAAAAGAGATAGAGAAAGAAAAAGAGAAGAGGATAAAGGAGATAGTAGGAAGAGCGAACTGCATGAAAAAACCGAAAGTCAAGTTTGAAGCGATAGCAAAAAAAAAACATCACACAAACAAAAAAAATCGAGGAGGTAAAGACAAAGAAAAGGCGTGGAAAGGCAGGCAAAGCGGGAAAACACGCCAACAGAGAAAGCAAGGAGGAAAAGCGAAGAAAAAAGAGGAGGGAAGGAAGCAAAGAGAAAAAGAAAAAAGAGAAGGAAGGGGAAGAAAGGGACGAGAAAAATCGGAAGAGAAACAGCACAACAAGATGGCTACACATGGGGCGGGATGAAGGGGGAAGGAAGTAAAAAACAAACAAAGGGGGTGTTAATCGAGAGAGGGAATCGGTAAGGTGAACAGGAAGCGCTGGGAATTTGAATGCGACCAAAAGCTCAATATGGTGCACGGTACAGAATAGAGGAAGAGGGCGCAGGCAAGCGAAGGCCAACGAAAACCCCGCAGCATAATTCATGCAGAAGTGAAGTCGAAAAAGAAACCCGAGCAAGGCACCAAACGCCACCGCACCCCAGAGAAAGAAAAAAAAAGGGAAAATAAAAAAAGTACAAAAGAGAAGGAGACAAATAAATATAATTCCAAATAAAAACAGAATAGAAAGTATAAGAAGTTATGAAGATGAATAAGAAGAGGATGGAGAGAAAAGGACGAGAGAAGGAGAGAGCTAAACCTGAATATGAAAAGACAAAAAGACAGATGACGTGATCAAGGAGTATATACGGAAAGACAAACGGTCAAATACCCACCACACAAAAGGACAAGGGCAATCGTTTCCAAAAAACGACAAAAATAAAACAAGTGGCAGAGAAGGGGGGAAAAAAGAAAGAATAGAAAAAAAAAGAACGACTGCATAGGGGGCAAAATCGCGGCCAAGACGACAGACGGTGACAAGATCGACACGAAAAAAGTGGAAGGAACAAGAAAATAAAAACGTGAAGAGGTAAAAAAGCAGCAATACCGCATCAACTAGGGCAGCAGCTGCCCCTCCCAGAAGTGAGGCACAAGAATAACGAATAGAACTAAACTAAAACGTAATACGTAGAATACTAGAGAAATACGAATGACTGACAAGAAGGAGATACAGAATAGAATACAGAGAACTCTCTCTCTCTCTCTCTCTCTCTAAACTGAAAATACAACATTCTAGAAGAGACATAGACTCTGACAATGAACTGTACTAATAACTACGTATCTCGGTCTCTCTATGCATACTATCTCGCTCTCACTGCTCTATCATACTCTCTCTAGTAAAAGATTCCTGTCCTCATGGCTGCTTCTCTCTCATCTCTCTCTCTCTCAATGACATGACGGTCTCATCATCTCTAAATAAACTAGAATCATCTGAATACATCATCTACTCTCATCTTACTAAATAACTACTCGAGTCGTGCTCTCTACTCCTCTCATCGACAATCACTCTCGATCTGTATCCTCCCTCCTCTTCATACATACCTCATCATCTCTAAATGAAATCCACCATCTCTACTACTCTATCAAAACTCCTACTCACTGCCCTCTACTCTCTCTCTCTCTCACAATATAATTAAACTGTGCGTAAAATCCACACATGCGCACAATCACATCACTCCAGATGGCGTACAATCACTGCCTCTCTCCAACAACACATACTGCATGCTACTCGTCTCTCTCTCTCTCTCATACTCTCTCATACCTCCTCATAACGTACTGGAAACTCAAATCAACAAGGCGTAAACAACCGATAGGCAGAATGAAATCAAAGGAACCCAAGCAGCGAAAATTCGCACGTCCGTACAGCATGATACATCAATCGGGATACATACAGTAACGCATCCTCGTCCATCTCTCATCTACCGCAAAAATCAATTTGCAATAACTAACAACAAATAGAACCTCCAACCACATGCGTTCACTCATACTAACAAGCACTCATGGGCTCACTCGAACCGAAACCAAATGCACAAAAAGTTCTGCTAAAAGAAACGTAAAAAGACACAATGCTCGAACGTCTCTGCTCTCAGATCGGACCAAAAACGAACATATGGACAAAATAAAAAAATGACCGAAATGCACGAACCTCTAACGCCCCATAAAAATTGGCGTCATGAAAGTAACTACGCAAAAAAGAAAAAAATGCCCCCTGTTACTTACGCATCGGAAAAAACAAACTTCAACAGGTCGAACATAGCGGTGACAGGATACCACCTCGTCTACTCATACGCCACCCTGGCATAATATAAAGCACCCTCCATGATCTAGCCATCCCCAATAACCAGAGCAGTTCGCTACGATGGGTACATACTTCAACTCGCCTACTACTCTCAATACTGCATCACGCTCCTCTCACCAAAATACAAAAATGCATACGCAATACAGAATAAGAGCTACAGAATACATCCTACAAGCGAATACTGAGGAAAGACTCTAATTCTCGTCTGCAAATAAACACAAATACTACAATGGGATAAAACTAAACTCAATACCTACTACCTCATTAAACTACGGCTCGATGCTCCTCCTACAATACATACTAATCTTCTCTCGTATCTACTTCCAGATCATACTCTACATGGCGTCTCTCTCGGCGGTCAACTCCTCCTCGCTCCACACTCTACTCTCTCTCGTCATACATAACCCTCGTCTACTACTCATACATACTCTCTACTTCTCTCTCTCCCTCTCTCTCTCTCTACTCCTCAGTAACTACTGGCTACCTCTACTCTCTTAGCTCTGCATACATCTACTCCATACTCTCTCTCAATCATCTACACACACTCTCATCATCATCTCACATAAAATTCTCTGACAAGCGATATCGAATTACATAGTATATTAAACTCTGCCGAAAAATTAATAATAATACTCATAAAAAAACAAAAAATATACCAATTTCAAATAACTAATAAAAAAAATTAAAAAGAAAACAGTCAAGATAAGCCTATATAGGATGAGTGGAAAACGACACATATAGCTAATAAATACACTACATAAAGTACGATTAATAAGTACCTCCTCACTAATAATTATATAATTACTATATAACAATGATTTTAACCATTCCTGGTCACTTTCCACAATAAAATACATTAACATTTAACATATATATATATATATTATATACTATATATATAAGATATGAATTTCAACTGTGAAATATAGATACATCTATAGCATATTTATCTACAGTAGATTTATATTTTACATAAATTATAATATATATATATATATATAAATATTATATATTATAATTATATATATATATATATATATATATATATATATATATATATATATAATATATTATATATATAATATATATATATATATGTTATAATATATATGTATAATAATATAATATATTATATATATAGATAAATATATATATATAATTATAATATATATATATATATATATTATATATTCATATATTATATATATAGTATATATTAATATATGATATTATATATATATAAAATAAAAAAATAATAAAACTAAGATATATATAATATATATATTATACTATTATATATATATATGTATAATAATATATAAATTAATATTAATAATTATCATGAGTTTCCCTGGATTCATATGGTGGGCATAAGCGCAAAATGGAAAAGCGGCAAAATAGCGGCAACTTTTGCTCGCTTTATGGGGTCAAACTGCTTTGTCTATGTAATAAAAAACGTAGCCTCTTATTTTTTTTAGCTAGCTTTGCCTAGCGAATAAATTTTCTAAAAATTAAATAAAAATATCGTGAGGTAAATGCTAAAGTTTGCCTTTAAAAAAATATGACTTCTGCGTTATACCTCAACAACTTTTCTTTAGTAATAATAGTATAGCAGTCGTACATTAAGTATAAGCGCAAATTGACGCATTTTATCGGCTATCTAAATAATATACGTTTATGCGCTCTATCTAAATATTTTGCACGCTTAATATGTTTATTTTTAGTAAAATAAATAGGATAGTATATACCTTATGGCAGTTTAGCTTAGTATATTATATAAATATTTTAAATATAATCATAATATAATTATACTATATATACTATATATTATTACATTACTATATTTCTAAATAATAACCATAACCTATTATTATTATAAATATATTTTTTACCAGATTAATATATTAATTATTATATATATATAATATAATGTGAGTTATATTCATAATAACTCAGTCTAAAGATAACTATTTTTTATGGCAACTATTATAAAATAATTTTTCAAGCAAAAATTATTGTTAGATTGTTTTAATGAAGTACTCTGTAAGAATACCCTATCTAAAATAGTGACTTTTATTAAATATTTATTTGATGTTAATATAATTAATAATTTAATTAATTACTCAGGGATGATTCAATTTCAATTTTTTATTGATTATTATATTTATTTGTTAATTATTTAATTTAATTTAATTATTTTTATTTTTTAATTATTTTATTATTAATAATTATTTATATTTGTTATATATTATTATTTATTATTAGTTATTATGTATTTTATTATTTTAGATTATATTATTTATTATTATTTATTTACATTATATATTATTATTATTTTATATTTTTAGATTTTATATTATTTACAGCCAATTTACTAAGTTTATTAGTTACTTGTGATTAGAATTAATTAATCTTTTATTTTTATTGATTTAGTGTATATTAATATTCTATATTATGATATATAGCAATATTAATTGACTTAGTGTGATAATATGTATAGTATATGCAATTTACTTGTTTAAATGTCTGTAACGGAAAGTCAGTACTCAAGCTCTTATTGCCTCAAATTATATGTTAAGGATGTATGATGTATACGCATACTATTGTAGCTTCTCTATGTGAATATTTATAGAATCAAACTAAGGATGACTTGAGAGAACCATTTTATTATATTTATATTATTGTTGATATAGTCCCATCTTATTTCATGTGTACTATTTCTATATATCTAAGTCAATATTCGATGAGCTAAATAGTTTGGCATTTTTAGCAGCACCAAAATCAAAACTGTATGTGCTATGAGAAGTCTTTGAGAATATTATTTAAATGTATTTTCGGTTAATTCTCAAGAAGTGGGAATACTTCAGATTTTTTATTCATATTCAGGAATATCATTGTCTTATTTTTACCTTATTATATTCCTTTAGATCCTCAAATGCAGTGTGTCGGTTGCTATGGATAGCTGCAATTGCAGAAGGAATTGGGTCATTAGCGGATTGGCCGGACTGTCTCTAAATCACGCACGAATCAGTGAGACACAAGCAAAATACTCTGGTTATATCAATCATTAACTTAGTCATATTGTCTCGAAAATTATTTATAAACAGAATATGGAAGCTCCTTAGTTAGCTCTGTATAGATCTTGTATACGTGTTTTTTTCTTAGATTTACGCATGCTTAACTATAAATGCAATTCAGATTTGACTACATTGCTTATTTCAATTTGTGAATGTCACAATATATATATTCAGATTAAAAAAATGTTGACTTAACAGGTTATACGAATAATCCATACAAAACATATTTCGAAATTTATAAAATAACCAAGTTTCAATTGTCGTTAATATTCATTTCTCTATCAAAGAATTTTGCTTCCAGTGATATTTAGCCTATATGAACATATTTGGCTAACTATAATTTATAACTAATTGTGGAGTCTGATTCTTTGTCGAATTCTGTTCCTACTTTGAAACTCCTCAGATTTCACCTACCACTATCAGAAGAAAAGTGCATAATTGTAGAGTTATGATGTCTTGTCATAATAATGAAAGCTGATTTAACAACATTATAATAAGATCAGTTTAATGTGGCTCACACGCAATAGCTGGACTGTAACAACAAAACAGGAGTTTCAGGGAGGATGACCGTTCAAATGGATAATTATGAATAACTTTGAAGAGAGAGAAGTCTGTCTTTGCCTATAGAGAGTTATCTGTTTCTCAGACCTAAGCACTCAGTCACAGCTACAATATATTACGGATTCATAAAAAATAAATTTGCATTGCGCGTTATAATCTCTAAGTAAAATCAGTATAAGAATATAACTAATCTGATAATGTCTAAAAAAATTATAATTCAATAATGATAAGGAAACAAACTAAAATATAAAATTTTATCTCAGTTGCCTAATGCTAATTTATATACAAATGTTTAAGTTGATGCAAGTATATTTTGTTGCAGCTATTTCAGTAGGATTGATTATGCTTCATGCAGTAAACGGGTGAACGAAGAGAAGAAGAATCAGACACCGATTGACATAAGATAGTGAGTTGGCTTGAAGGAGATGAGCACTATATATAGATATATAGTACTATAATTAGTAGACTCAGAGTGTTTCGCAGAAATTAATTATCTCCTAAGCGTAGAAAATTCTTGCTTATAGAATATGACTATGACTTAGATACCTAAATACTGGATAACTATCTCATAGTATTGCATTCTCTACAATAAAAACCCATTATTACTTGGCTACTAAGATGTTATCAATATTATGTATTTTCCTTCGTTTATGTCCTCTGTTTACAAAGATATCATAATAGTACTTATACAAAGCACAGTAAATTAGTGGATAAATGCCCAAAATAAGGAAAACATACAACTGTACTGCTGAAGAAATTATAATGAAAGGAGTTGGGAATACATAAGCTCTAAACACCAAGTGTTAATCTCGCTATGGAATTCCATACTAATATTCTAATTAAAAAAAATACCTGTTTTTAAACAGAACCTTTGTTGGTCACAGGACATCAATAATCTAACTAATAATCATAGTTGTGTGGAGATAACA
>JABUQX010059783.1:0-16703 GCA_015478945.1 Trachelipus rathkii | reverse complement strand
TCCACGTTTCTCTTCTCCTCCTCCTCCCTGTTCACATTTAGCAGTTCACTGAAGTACCCCGTCTCCTGTTTGTGTCTATTGATTTCACCAAAACCTCCCCCTTTTCTTGATGCTGCACACTTTCTCTTGATCCTCTATATGTTTTTGCCAGTCTAAAAATCGTCTTCCTTTTGCCTTCCCACCCATCATTTCTTCCAAGGCCCCCTTTGCAGCCCTTTCTTTAATCTTCTTTTCCCTCTCTCTGCATCATTTCTCTTGCCCACTGAGCCCCTGTTTCAATGGTTCTATTTTCTGGCCACCTTTTCATCAATATCGTTTTCTCCTTTTTATTACCTCCTTCACTCTTCAGTCCACCACTTTCTGTGTCTTTTCTTCGTTCCTCCCACCCATCTTTTGCCTAGAGTCTCCTCTGCCACCCTTCTTATCGTTTCTTGTATCTCCTCCATCTTTCCTACTCTTCATTTGCTCTAAGTCTTCATTTATTTTTCTAATACATTCCCTTTTCACACTCCTTCGGTGATTCCACTTTAATCACACATCTCTCTTTTCTTTTTTCTGCAGCTTTTTCCTGCCTTCACCACCAGGTCCGTCATCAACAACTATGATCCGAATCCGTTACCCAGGTATTTTAACATCTCTATTGTCCTATCAGTTGGATATTATATAGTCTAAGGGCTAGATCTCTGATCGAATTCTCCTGTGATATTATTCAATCTATACCTTGCGATATGTGAGTCCCTTCGTTGAAAAAAACCATTCATGATCTTCAATCCTTTCCTCACAGACAGAAATCTATCAGCATCTCCTCAATATTCTTTACCTTCCATACTGTCCTAACATTGTCTCCACCCCCGTCTCTCTCTCTCTCCCTTCCCACTCGTGCATTGAAATTCCAATCAGAAACAGTACATCCCTCTTCTTCTCCGCTGTCTTGTACATTCTCCTCCAAACACTCTTGCATGAACTGCTCCTTTCTTTTCCTCTTCCGAGTGTCCCTTTTGCGGCGAATATACCTGATAGAAGTGGTACCTCTTTGCCTTGATTTTAAAAGTGCATCTTATAAGTCTTTCGTGTAAGACTTCTATCGTCTGTATGAA
The DNA here is from genome assembly GCA_015478945.1 of Trachelipus rathkii. Taxonomy (NCBI): domain Eukaryota; kingdom Metazoa; phylum Arthropoda; class Malacostraca; order Isopoda; family Trachelipodidae; genus Trachelipus; species Trachelipus rathkii. The sequence continues at coordinate 15,606 of JABUQX010059783.1, read as the reverse complement.
CGGGGACATCTTCGGTCCTATTATGAAGCCTACTCCATGCTTTCTGATTCCCTCCTCTACCCTTTTATATATAAATACATATCCTCCTCCCATATCTCTTCCTCTTTCATCTCCTCTCATTCGCATTTCTGCCATTCCCATCACGTCGATCCTCCTCTCCCTCATCATCTCCAGGATCTCCTCCTCCTTTCCACCACACGTCGCAATATTAAGCTTAGCGCATTTAATCTTAAAAACATTATTCAAGTTCCTGGTCCAAAATCGTTTCTGGGGTCTGTCTACTTCCGAGGCTGGTCCTTTTAGTATATATATATATATATATATATATATATAGATATATATATATATATATATATATATATATATAAATATATATATATATATATATATATATATATATTTATAGTTTTTTTATATATATATATATATATATATATATATATATATATATATATATATATATATATATATATATATATATATATATATATATATATATATATATATATATATATATATATATATATATTTAAAAATCTGGAAAAACTAAAATTGCTCTTCCATAAAAAAAAAAAAAATATCAACACAGTGGAGTTCCGTGTGTAGGATGTAACAGTAACGAGTAACGGAAGAAGCCCGTTACAATTTTTAAAAGGGTAGCGTTACCGTTACATCGTTACATTTTAAAACCTTTGAAGCGTTACCGTTACTCGTTACAATTGTAACGACCGTTACGTAACGGCGTTACATGTAACGCGTTACTGCTCACTCGCATATATATATATATATATATATATATATATATATATATATATATATATATATATATATATATATATATATATATATATATATATATGTATTTTATTATGTGTATTTATGTATATATATATATATATATATCTAGTTAAAGATATATAGCTATATATATGTGTACATAAAAATATACATATATATATATATATAAATTTAAGAAGAAAGAAAATATATATATATATATATATATATATATATATATATATATATATATATATATATATATATATATATATATATATATATATATATATATATATATATATATTGATAGTTGTCGCTTGTGGTGTGAAGTCGTGTGTACTTGTTCTTCTCGTGTCTTTTTTTTTTTTAAATAAATTAATTTAACTTTTTTAAGTTTTTAAATGTTCTTTTAAGTTTTAATTTAAATTTCATTGTTTCGATTTTGGCATTTTTGTTTTAATTATTTTGATTGTTTGCCACGTGATTTTAATGTTTACTTTGGTGACTATTTTACCATCCTGAACTTAAGCTAAGTTTTAGTTTGATTTTTTATATTCTTTTTAAAATATATATATATTATATAATTTTAGTTTTTGTTTCTTTTTACTTGACATTGGATAACGTAAAGTTTATTTTTTAGGTTTTAACTAAATATCCCAAGTTTACCATCACCTTGGGATACTTTTAGTTTTTTTTTTCTAACATTATTTTTTGTTATTTGTGTTTGTACCCACCTTTTGTGTGTGTGTGTGTGTGTGTTTGTGTGGTGTGTGTGTGTGTGTGTGAGTGTGTTTACAATATTTGTAGGAATCGTTCAATTTTTTAATAATTAGTTGTAAATATAAAATTTTTTTGATTGTCTTTTAATTGACATTAAAAGGAAATGTTTATTTTTTTATGTTTTAAATCAAATATCTAAAGTTTTTTATCACCTTTGGGTTTCTTTTATTTATTTTTTTTTTCTATCATTAGTTTTAGTTATACTTTTAGTACACGATCGCTTGTGTGTGTGTTTGTGTTTGTGTGTGTGTGTGTGGATTTGCAAACGTGTACTTTTTAAACTATTGAGGAACTTTTGTGAAAGATTGAGCGAGTGGAATGACAGGTCGAAGTAGATGTGGGGTGGGCGCGGGGGTTTTCTGTTGACTTTGCTAATGTTCGCGGCCTGCGTGCTAATCACGAATCTGTGAATACACCTTCCTAACTCTGGCAACCCAATGACATTTTTTATTACGTTCTGAGACCCAGCTGCAGGCCAGGGATTCTTTTCAAATAAACTTAATATCTCTAACTATAACTTCTTTCTATAATTTCCGTCTAAATGGTGGTGTCTAATGCCTATATAAACAAACACTCCTGTAACACGTCTCGAGAATCTGAAATTCCCAATTTCGATGTTCTGTGGCTGCACCCCTTACTACTAATATTATCTTGTGTTTCTGCTACCGTTCTCCTAAAAAATGAGATTTTCAGAGCTTTATTTGATTTTCTTACAACCTCTCATGAGATTGTTGTGTTTTCCATCCAAATGCTGAGATCCTCCATTTAGGGGATTAACGTACACCACACTGAGTGGTTGCTCCTCTCACACTGATGCAGGCGGGAGAGGCCAAAACATTCAGTATTTCAACGATCTGGAACAGTTAATTAAGGAACCTACACATATTCCAGATCGCCTCCTAACCACCTCCTGAATACGCTTGACTTTATGTTTCACCTCACTGCTCCTTCTCGCTTTAAATACACCATTTCTCCTTTGGTAACCTGACCACAATCTTGTAGCGCTCTTAATTATAACACTTTCTCCAGCAGCTCCACCCATGCCCCAAACGTAATTTCTGGCGCCCTTAATCGGGCTAATTGGGGAATTGCGTTGTTTTTTTTTTCACTACTCTTTTGAATGAATCCTGCTTTGACTCCGGGGATACTGGTCACTGCTGAAAAGGTGGGGCCGTAATCGTTGATGGGGATGAGCAGGTTCATTCCATCTTCAACTAAATCTTTTTTCTCCCCAAAATCCATTGGTTCGATGAAGCTTGTTCTCACGCCTCCAGGAGAGAGACATTGTGTATCGGGCATGGAGAAAACTCTCATTCTCCTATTAATTTTACTAATTTTCATTCTGCCTGGAATCGTTGCAGGGATACTATTCGACAGGCTAAGCGCACTTTCAATTAAAAGAAGGTGCGACAACCTGCTTGGTTCTCCTTCAGAGATAAAAATTTCTGGCCCTTGCCAAAAACATTTCTCTGTAACAACTTTTGTAAATCTGCCTTTCCTCCCCTTGTCTGCTCTGATTGTTAAGTTAACTCTCCTTCTTCTGAAAAGGCCACCCTTCGGCCTCCTTTTTCATTCTCCACTCCTACCCCATTCTGGAGCATCCCCTCCTCCTACCCTTCCTCTTCTCCCTCTCAGGTTTCCCCATGCTCCTAGCCTGTGATTGCCATCGTGACTGTGTGTAATGGGATCCTGAGATCTATGAACGTCAGAAGGTTAGTGCTGGATGGCATTCCTCCCCGTGTTTGAGGGAGTGTGCTTCTGAGCTGGCTGTCCTCGTTCAACTTACTCCCTATGCTCTAATACTAATACTTTTCCTCAGTGCTGGAAGTGCGCACATGTCCAACCGGTTCCGAAAATGGTAGCCGTTTGACTCTTAACTACCGCCCCATAGCTCTCACTTGTATTAACATATCTAAAATCTTTTGAAACTCTTCCTAACTCTCATTTCCTGGATCATCTGGAGTCTCATTCCTTCTTTTCAGATCATCATCAGTATGGTTTTCGTCGCTCGAGGTCAACTTCAGACATACTTTCCCCCAACTGACGTGTCTTCAGACCATAAAGTCTTGCGTGGTATGCTTGGACATATCCAAAGCTTTTTGACCGGGTTTGGCACGCGTCACTGCTCTCTAAGCCCCCTTCCTGGGGTTTCTCCTTCTCTTTGCTTACCTTATCTAGTTTTCTCTCCGATCGCTCTATATCAGCACTCGTTGATGGAGCGACCTCTTCCTTTTCCTGTTAATTGTGGTGTTCCTGAAGGTTCTGTTCTCCTGTCTTATCTCTTTATTCCTACTTTTCATCAACGATCTCCCTCAGCTGTACTTCCAACTTTGTTCACCTATGCCGATGACTCCAACCTTCATTACTCCCTCAAATCTGCTCCCTCTTTGCTTCTAGAGTTGATTCTGTCTTCAGCTTTCCGATTCTATCCTTGCCAATCTGAATGGGATTTCCTGGGGTCACCGCAAACTTGTAAAATTCAACTCTTTAAAAACTCAACTCTTCACATCTCCCTCCCAAAAAGACACCTCCCAACTTCCTATTTCCTTCGACGGCTCTAACGTCTCTCCTGTGAATACAAACATTCTTGGTCTTAACATAAACAATAAATTGTCTTGAAACCTCATATATTTCAATGATTGCTAAGGTGGTCTCAAAGAAACTGGGAGTTCTGTTCAGGTTGCGGGAATTTTTCCCTCTGCACAGCTACTCCAGCTATAAGGCCTTATTCTGCCCTTGTATGGAGTGTTCTCACATTTGCGGGCCCTGGCTCCACCCTCTTCATTGATAGGTTGCCAAGAGACCAATAAACTGTCCCCACAAACTCTCTTGACCCTCTATATCTGCGTGTGACGTCGTGACGGTATCTCTATCTCTTTCTATAGGTACTACAGCGATGCTCAGAGTTGGCCGCTCGTAAGCCTCCCACCCTCCATTGCGTCGCCCTGCAATGTTAGCAGTGCCATGCTCGCATGAATTTTTGCGTGAGTATTGAGAACCCCAGACTTGTTCGTTAGGGTTCTTTCTTTCCTCCAGCTACTTCGTTCTGTGGGTCCCTGCCTTCTCTCTGTTTTTCCAACTATATTTAATCTTCCTCTCTTTAAAGCCCACGTCTGCGCTCAATTGAGATTTGCCTTAGCTGGGAATGGGTGGGGTTTTCCTGTTTTATTTTCTTCCCCCTCCTTGTGCGGGCTCGGCCCGTGAGTGGTGGTTAACTGTAAAATATATAGATATAGATATAGCATATATGCAGTATATATATATATGTTAAGCAAGTATATATATATATGATATACATATATATATATATAAGACACAATGTGTAAGCGTTATATAAATATATATATATACATATATATATATATATATATATATATATATATATATATATATATATTATAATAGTATATTTATGTATAAGGTTATATATATATATATATATATATATATATATATAGATATAGAAAACAGAAAAGAGAGATAGATATATAGAAATAGAGCATATATATATATATATATATATATATATATATATATATATACTATATATATATATATCGATATATATATATTATTTTTGTATTTAAAATATAAAATAAAAATATTAAATAATAGTAAAACTTAAAAATAAAAGGAAGCTATTACAGAAAGGTGGAGGTGTGTTACTGAAAGTTTTCTGGAATTCAGAACAAATATGTGAGAGTGTTGAGGAAACAAAATGGAAAACAATAGTTGAAAATGCACTGCATAGAACAACCACAGGTAAATTTCAAGTGGGTTTACCATTTAAAAATGAGAATCAACATTTTCCTAATAACAAAAACCAAGCTTTAGCTAGATTATACTCATTAAAAAGTAAATTTTTGAAAGATAAAGAATATTTTGCAAAATATAATGAGAATAAAGAAGAAAGATGCTGAAACTCAATTCTTGCAGAAAAGCTAAAAAAAGATGGTGAACTTTTGAATACCGAGAGGTTTTATTTGACTCATATTATTCATCCACAAAAGAAAAAATTGAGAGTAGTGTTTAATGCAGCTTTACCATACAATTGTATTTCTTTAAACAATAGTTTACTGACTGGTCCTGATTATATTTCTAACTTGCAAGGAATACTTTTAAGATTTAGGTAGGAGAAATATGCCTTTATAGCAGATATAGAAAAGATGTTTTACCAGATACAAGATAAAGACTATCGGAGATTCTTATGGTTCACAAATGGAAATTTAAATAATGCTCCAGAGAAATATAGTTAAAGTTCACATATTTTTGGAAGTGTAAGTTCCCCTTCAATAGCAAATTATGTTTTGAAGCAAACTACAAAGGTAAATGAGGTAGAAAATTTTAGTGATTTAGCCAAAGACACTATTTATAGAAATTTTTATGTTGATGACTGCTTAAAGTCTGTAAAGTAAGCAAATGAAGCTATAACAGTTTACAAAGAAGTAAAAAAATTTAAAAATCAGTGGATTCAATCTGCATGAAGTGGCAAGTAATTCAAAGAATTTTTTTTAGAAAATATTGATAATCAAGACTTGATCAAAGGTTTTAAAGAGAAATTTATCCTTTGATAAACTACCTTCACAAAAAGTATTAGGTTTAAACTGGGATCCAGAAAATGATTTAATAAGGGCTAGAGTGGACATAGAACATAAAGAATTAACCAAGATAGGTATTCTTAGTTGTATATTTTCTATATATAATCCATTGGGATTAATAAGCCCAATTCTTGTGATAGCAAAGAAAATATTTCAAAAATTATGTGATAAAAAGATAGACTGGGATGATGAAAACCCATCAGATATAAATAAAAAAAAGTTATTTAAAATGGCTAAAAAATATTAATAAGTTGAATGATTTTCAAATAAAAAGGCCATATAATCCAAATTGTTTAAAGTATAAAAATATTGAACTGTATTATTTCTCAGACGGTTCTCAAGTTGCATAAGCTGCAGTAGTTAACATAAGATTTATTGGAGAGAATGATGAAAAACATTTCTCTTTGGTGTTATTTAAAACCAGATTGATACCATTAAATAAAAATTTGATGATAACCATCCCTAGAATTGAGTTGAGTGCAGCAAAACTAACAGTTAACATCCACTAAACTTTAAAGGATGAATTGAATATGAACATAAACAATGAGTATTTTTGGGTTGACAGTGAAATTGTATTGCTATACATAAAAAATTAGTCAAAGAGGTTTAAAAGATTTGTTCATAATAGATTGTCTTATATAAGGTCACAAACAAACACAAGTCAGTGGAATTATGTACTAGGGCCCTAGGCAAGCTGAATATAGTAGACAAAGCACGTAAAGGTTTATCTGTTAAAGAGTTTTTGAACACCAAACAATGGAGCACTGGCCCAGAATTTTTTTTTATCAAGACAAAGCTCATTGGCCAGAGCTAAATATGGAACATAAATTAGATGATGACAATGAGGAAATTATATAAAATAAACCTATCATGGCCATACAATTACAAGAAAGTGCAACAGACAAACTGCTACATTCTTCTTCAAACTGAATGAAATTAAAAGTAAAAGTAGCTTTGATTTTAAGAGTTAAAAAGAGTCTGCATAAGAAAGAGTGGAATAGAGGTCCTTTGATAATAACAGAATTAAAAAATGCAGAAAAGCCATATAAAGATATGTACAAAATAAAGAGTTCCATGATATAAAATAAAAAATAAAAAAGAAAGAGACTTTACCAAAAAGACATATTTTAGCAAAATTCCTACCATTTTTTAGATAATGAAGGAAACATAAGAATTGGCGGGAGGAATAAAAACTTGAATGTACCATATGAGATTGAACATCCAATTATCTTGCCAAATAATTAATCATTTAACAGTGCTTATTATAAGACATTTCCATAGAATTAATGGACATTTAGGAAAACAAACAATTTTAAATGCTTTGAGAGAAAAGTACTATATCATTGGAGCAAATAGATTTATTAAGAAAATTCTGAAAGACTGCATAATTTGTAAAAAGCTTCACACAAGGCCAAGTAATCAATTGATGGGAGATTTGCCCAATGATAGACTTGAAAGTGACATACCACCCTTTACAAACATAGGAATTTGTTATAAGAGGAAGAGGTGAAGTTAGAGAAAAAAGATATGGACTAATATTTTCATGTTTAAATAGTGGAACAATACATTTAGAAATGTTACATTCATTAGATTCCGATGCTTTTATCAATGTTCTTAGAAGATTTATCAGCCGCAGAGGTAATGTGAAATTGATCCGATCAGATAATGAAACAAATTTTGTAAAAGCTAATAAAGAATTAAAGGAACAAATTAAAAATTGGAATAACAAGCAAGAAAATAAAGTATTTTTGAAAAAAGAAATACATGGGTATTCCAACCCCCTCATTCTTCTCATAAAGGAGGTCATTTTGAAAGACATATTAGAACTGTGAGAAACATATTACAAGCTTCACTCTCAGAACAGCCAATAAGGTTGACAGACGCTAGCATGAACACTTTATTTTGTGAAATAGAATTCATCATAAATAACCGCCCAATAACAGGTTACTAATGATTTAGAAAACATGGAAGATTTAACACCAAATCATCTACTATACTCATAAAGGCAATATAGAATTCCCTTCAGGATTATTTCAGGATAAAGATTGTTACTTATATAGAAGGTGAAAACAAGTTCAATATCTTGCTAATTTATTTTGGAAAAGATGGATAAAGGAATATTTGCCTTTATTGCAGAAAAGAAGTAAATGGATAACAGAAAGAGAATCACATAAAGAAGGTAACCTAGTTCTTTTAATAGAGATGACTTCAAACCAAGAAATATGTGGAATTTAGGAAAAATAGTAAAGATATATAAAGATGATTCAAATAGAGTAAGAGTTGTAACAATGTTAAAAATACTTTAAATACAAGTCTTGAAAAAATCAATCATAAAATTGATTTTGTTGAGAGAAGGTACAGGACTGTAACAAGGTGACAAGAGAAATATAAACTAAGTAAACTAAGAATAATAAGAAAACTTAATATTCTTAGCAAGAGGGGAATATGTTATATTTTGTATTGAAAAATATAAAAATAAAAATATTAAATAATAGTAAAACTTAAAAAAAAAAAAAATAAAAGGAACATTTATACTGTGTGAGCACCAACTGTGGTTAATGAAATTTTTCTCTCAAACTGACCAAACCATTAGAAAAGAAGAAAAGCAAAATAATTGCAACACAGAAAGATTCTACTGACTAAATCAGATTATTGGGTGGGCAAATATGCAGGGATTGCAAATGGAAAAGATTAAAGAAAACCAAACAATAGTAAACAAGGGATACTGCAAGTAAATATGTTATGGCAGAAAATTAGAGCAACCATAGAAGCCTAAAGAAACTGTGCCAAAGTTACTGAGAAATTTGTGAAATAAGCAAAGTTCAGAATTGAACTCAGAGCCAGAAGAAAGAATTAGTAACAATAGTTACTAATAGTTATATAAATAATACAATAAAAGATTTTTGCAAAGCAAAACATATATTGAATATTTTTTTGAGATGTATTATTATATTTGTATATTTTTTAGTATTTAGTATTTGTACTTTTATATATTTATATTTTTGTTATATATATTTTTTAAAATCTGTTCAAACGTCTAATATGTGCAAATAATAAATGATGTTTCGAACTGCGTCTTAACTTCACCTATTGATGATTTCAATATATATATATATTATATATATATTATATATATATATATATTATAAATATATATATTTATATTATATATATATTATATATATATATATATATATATATATATATTATATTATGATCTAAATTATTATTATACATATAATATTATATATTATATATATATTATATATATATATATATAATATATTTATATATATATATATATATATATATTATATATTTATTTCATATATATCTTATATATATATATATATATATTAGATATATATCATATATATAATATATATATATCTATAATATATATTATATAATATATATATATATGATATAATATACTTATATATATATATTATATATATATATATATATTATTATATAATATAATATAATATTTTATATCTATATATATATAATTATATATATACTTATATATATATATATATAATATTATATATTATATAATATATATAAATATATATATATATATATATATATACTATTATATATATAAATTATACATACCATATATATATATATATTAATATATTATATATATAGTATATATATATATATATATATATATATATATATTTATATATATATTATATATAGGTATATATATATACATACATACATAACATAAATACATACATACATACATACTACTATTATATATATATATAATATAATATATATATATATATATATATATATATATAATATAAATTATAATATATATATATATATATATATATATAATATATATATATTTTATATATATTATTGATATATATATATATAATATATATTTTTATATAAATATATATATATTATATAGTGCAAGATTCCATCAAAGAAGAAGAAAAGCTTGAGGTGGAATCCAAGCATTTGATAAATCTTCTAGCACTTGTGCATAAATAGGAAGCTGACAATAAGAAAACTTTGGAACAACTGAAAACTCTACAGAAGAGGCATAACATTCATTAAGAAGAAAATTAGGAATTCAAGCTACAAATGAGTTACTAATACCAAGCAACCTTATTAATGATAGCAAAGCAGCCCTATTGTATATCTAGTAAGAACAGAAACCACCCCCAAGCTGATCTCTTCTGAAAGAAAAGTCTTATTCATCAGTCATTTGAAGGCTAGATTGAGGTTTAAATGTAATGGGGTATGTATATGTAGTTCTAAGGACTAATTGATTAAAAGATTTTGCAAAGCAAAACATATATTTGATAGTTTTTTGATATGTTTAATTATATTTGTATAATTATATTTGTGAATATATATCCTGCAAGATTTCGCGAGGACAGCGTGCTGTATGGGTCGTAGCTCCATCCTGTTGGAACCACAAGTCATTGGGTGTTTCTTCCCTATACTCTCCAATTTTTGGCCGCAGAAAATTCTCCAACATGTCGCAGTATCGATCTGAATTGACAGTAATTGTGACTCCACCTTCTTCAAAAAATTTAGGCCCAATGATGCCTATAGCCGATACAGCATACCAAATGGTCACCTTTGGCCTGTGAAAGGGTCGTACATGAAGTTTTCGGCAGCCCAGTAGGAAAAAAGGATTTGGTTTCACTGTGATGGAGGAGGATATATATTTTATTTATGAGTTTTAGTTTTAAATTCTCTCTAAAGAGGAAAAGTATAATTTATTGAACATTATTCCCGTTTCTTATTATTATTATTATTATTATTATTATTATTATTATAATATTATTATTATTATTATTATATTCATATTATTATTATTATTAATTATTATTGATATTATTATTTATTATTATTTATTATTATTATTTATGATTATTATTATTGAACAAATCCATTTTGTTAAATATGATTTGATTCTATTCAAAAACTGAAGAGGAGTTTCTTCTCCCTGCGGTTTTGCGTCCCTAAATTTAGTTCGATAACCCTCCTCCGTGTTATTATATTGAGTTAATAGTGCTTGCTTGAGTTTTTAGTATTTAACTTGTAATTTTTAAACTGTATTCACTGATAATTATATTATGTATTTATATAATTATTATTATTTATTATTATTCTCAAATTACTTTATTTTAATTATTTTACTGATTTTATTATTATTTAAAGCGCAAAAACAACAAATCCATCAACGCAGAGAGAGCAGAGTAGAAGAGCTCATAATTGTACTGAGAATACTAACGACTTACTACATACCGACACTAACTACCTATACTTTACACCTACTAACTTATAATGACCTTACCTACTATCTTACTACTTTTCAACTACTTAACTACTTTTACTAGCAGGGCTACAACAGCTCAAACATACTAACTACTTAACTCACTTACTATCTTTACCTACGAGCTGAGCTTACTATCATTAGTCTATTAACTCGACGACGTTCACTAACGCCTAACCTTTACTACTCTCTCACGATTAGACGTGTGAAACCTTACCTTTATGCATTATCTTTGACTACGTCTACTCTCGCTGTCACTTCTACATGCTTATTGAAACTCCACACGGAGGTGCTCACCTCTGGAGAGGTATGTTATTATAGCCATCTTGTGTGAATCATAATGGATATATTTCCCGTTTCAGCACATAACGTAAAGGCCGTTTGGCTGTTACAAGCCATTGTGTGATATATGATCCCACAACACGACATTTCTAAAATTCACACCCTGCCAGGCTATGGGGTGATTGACTACTACAGCTATCCAACGGAACAACGCAAAACAAGCAACTAACGATAACAACAACCATGAAACAGCATCTACAACGAGTCCAATCACAACACAACGATAACAACAACCCATGAAACAGAATTCGCTAAACACAACAACAACAACCCAACAAGCAACATCCCATGAACACAGCTCTACAACGACAAACAGCAACAAATACAAGCCGTTTACCATATCCACAGAACCTAATGACATAAGAACATATTAACATTTACGCTATAATAAAATTTTAAAAACCATTTCATTAAAAACATTTGCCAGACAAAAAACAGTTAAAAAACAGTAAATCAATACGCAAGATGCCGGTAGCAACAGAGAGGAGGAATAATTAGAGCTTTTGCTTTACTTGCTTTAACTGGGCTTCACATAATATTTTTGAATATATTATGGAGACGTATTTATTAAAAACAATGTATTTTTGCTTTAATTAATCATTTAATAAAATGTTTATATTTACTACCAGATGATAATTTAAATTTATTTCAAAGCTTTTTAAATATTACGATTTTGTTTTATTATTATTTATTATTATTTATTATCTATTTATTTTATTATTATTATTACTTATGTAGTTAATATTAAATTTTTAAAAATTTACTTATCATGTATCTAATATTATTATTAATATTATTGATTATTGATTTCATTATATTTATTATTATTATTATTATATAGTTATCATTATTATTAGATTATTTCATTATTGATTATTATTATTAAAAGACATCGTATAATACTAATGCCGACATCTTTAAAACAATTTCAACAACAATCCAACAAGGGAACAAATAGCCCACCAATACATATATTTAATATTAACTTATTACTATATTTAGGTAATTTATTTCATTTGAGAGGTTATACGCAGTATATGTTTATAGTCTACCTTATAATTATATACTCACCTATATATGCGTCTCATGTTACTAGATATATATATATAATTATATATAATATATAATTATAATATACTATATATATAATAATACCTTATATATATTTTAAGAATATATAAATTTATTGATATATATATTAAATATATATCATTATTATACTATGTTAAATAATATATCAATTAAGTTATTAGTTATTTTATATATATAAGATGTATAATATATTTCACAAAGGCATATCATAAGCAATATATATATCTTATACTAATTATCATAGTAAAAGCTATACACTATATAGTATATAACTAATATTATTATATACGTATAGAACTTTATTAGTATATATACTAATATGATATAATAATTATATAATACTATATCAATAATATATTTAATCCCATATTTATATTATATATATATTATAGTCATTATATATTATTATATAGTATATATATACTATATATATATATATATGATATTTAGTTATATATAATAAAAATATATAATATATATATATATATATATCTAAATTAACACCCCCCTCCATTGAATAGGCTTCGCTCGGACTGTGTGAACCACTGCTAATATATAGTATATAAGTAAAGTATATATTAATTTAAAGATATTAATATATTATTATTATAAAGTATTATTATCATAATAATTATATATAAAAAGTAAAATTATAATATTTATTAATTATATTATTAATTATTATTTAGATATAAATATAGAAATAATAATATAATAACTTATGATATATATTGATTATAAATATTGCATAATAATCCTCACGCGATATGAAATGTAAATGAAAAATATCGCACTATAATGAGAGGTAAAGCACTCAAAACTTGCCTTTCTCAGTGGATTTAACCACCGCATGTTGGCGGCGGTTTGACTTATTGAGGAGGACAATATCCCCGACAACTTTTGCGGGTGTTGATAATCCCAGGAGATGTCTATTTAAATACTATTACTCCGTCTCAAATTTAATTTATGTTTTCTTAAATAATCTATTGAGTATATTAATTAGGAGTAAATGATTTCACTAGACTTATATTGAAATATATCTAATTATAATATGTTGAATATTATAAAAGCTAACGATCAGACTTCATACAGACCTTTTTCACTACTACCAACAATATCCAAAGCAATATAAACACTACTACTACAACTACTAATTATAATAATGTATTACATGCTTGGAAATATTGATACTTAACTGTAAAAAATGAATCAATAATTAATTAATAGTATTTAAATAAAAAATAAAAGGTAGATAATTAATAAATATATATAAATTGTAAAAATAAAGTGTAAAATTTACTATTGTATTTAACCTGATCATGACACTTTGAAGATAATATATAGTTACCTCTCTAAGTTACATCTAGTTGGAAAATCATTAAATAAATATGGATAATTAAGTATATGATTAATATTTAAATTTTTAGCATAGATGTATATATATATAATTTCACTAAGAAATAATTATGTGATTAGATTATATATGTGTTTATAGTAAAGCACTAAAAATATTTTGTTAATATATAAAATTTTTATGATATATAAATTAATTTATATAATTATCTATTTTATTTCTTAATTAGAGTTGATGCAGATGTGAAAGTTATTTATTATATTACAATTAATTATAAAAATATAAGATAAGTTAGAGGATATATATAATTATATATATATATAATTAAATCAATAATATTTCATTATAGTGACTTATCATAACACAGAAATATTATGAAAAAAACTCATATTAATGTTTATATAATATCTTAAAACACATTACATATTCATATATTATTTAACTATTCGATTTCAATAATTAACTAAAATTATATCTTCTAAATGATTTAGCTTAAAATTCATTTCTATAAATAAAATAATCATTATTTACTATATTATAGTAAAAACTCAAAAGAATTTATATAATATATTACTATTAATAATATTTATTAATCCTTTGAAGTGTTTTATTAAATATTTTTAAATACAATGTACATATTAATCTTTTATTATATAAAATATATTTATTTACTATAAAATATAAATTAGTATAATTAGTAATATCTTTAATTTTGAACATTATATTGTATTATCGATACTACTACTTAATAAACATAATATAAAACAATAAGTATTAATAAATACTCTATATATAATATTTGCATTGAACCCTGAACATCAACCCTTCCACCACCTATTGACTTAGTTACAAGCTGAGTTATTTTATCTTAATATGATATGATATCATTATCTGCAATATTTATGCTAACCTGAAAATCTTTCGAATTTGTAGGCATTTTCAACTAAACACAACTCATTAGTACAAATAATAAACTATATATATATAATTTCTCTTAATTATTAAATGATATTAGTATTTATATAATAGTTTATAATTTCAGAAAGTTACCAGATGCTAACAGTTTTTCACGTGGCATAACTTCACGATTTCAGTTTACTTACATTTTATATTATTACATATTCAATGATGATCTAAAAATATTTCAAAGGTTATTAAATAAAAAAAAATCTGTACTATTTTAATAAATTATTATTAATATTATATTTAAATGATTAATAATATTTATATATTATTATATTATATTATTTATATATTTTATAATAATTATTATTAATTATTAATTATTATTTACATTTAATTTTTAATATATATATATTGTAATATTATTAATATTTATAATT
>JABUQX010059782.1:30000-31015 GCA_015478945.1 Trachelipus rathkii | reverse complement strand
TATATATATATATATATAACTATATATATATATATATATATATATATATAACATATATACTATATATATATATATGAGTATATATATGATATATATATATTATATATTATATATATATACATATATATATATATACTAATATATATATCTATATATATATATATATATACTATAGTATATATATATATATATATATGATAATTGTTTTGAATTAAAACAAAAGATGTTTTTATATTTTTTTAACCATTGCGCCCCTCGCAAAACTTATGATTTACATAATATAGTAATTATTAAATGATTAAAATAATTTTTAAATTTAAAAAAAATTAAAATAATATTGCATTAAAGAAAAAAAAAACATAGTTTTTATTTTTTTATAATAAAAAAACTTATAGATTTTTTCAAAATTATTACCGATATATATATATATATAATAATTATATATATATATATATATATATATATATATATAGGTATAAATTATATATAATACCTATATATATATATATATATATTATATATTAATAATATATAATATAGTGAATAGTGGTAAATATCCGCATCCGCGGATTATCCGCACATTATTAAAGATCCAGCATCCGCCATCCGCATCCGCCTTCGCCCTGCGGATGTTGGCGCGGATTGTTTACTAGTTGAGATTTGATAAAGAATTTTTAATAAAAATACTTAAATGAATTGAAAAATGAAAAATGAAATGAGTTGAAGGCAATTTCAAAACGGCCTTGATATTCCAATATCTTACTATTATCCAAAGGACGTTCCAAATCGCTGGAATAGTACACTTCATATGATGGAAAAAAAATGGTATTGCTCAAAGAACCCTTGCTTTGTAACGTCAGTGCGTATTCGAAAGTTAACATTCTTAACTAATGTGGAAAAATGACATCATATCACACAGCATTAAGCTATTGAAACCATTTGAAGAAATTACCAAAAAAATCAGCGTCTCTACAGCTTCTGTCTCCGATGTAATACCATTAATCCCATGGCATAA
>JABUQX010059782.1:17500-25000 GCA_015478945.1 Trachelipus rathkii | reverse complement strand
TACTGACTCTTTGTATCATCCGTTCCCTTTTTATCCAACATATATCTTAAATATTTAAACTTAGATACTAAGTCCAGTTGCTCACCATCTACATAACTTCACACCGAAGCACTGGTCCTCACTTGCAGCCACAACCTTACTCTTATCTACGTTTACTTTCAAACCCCTCCATTTACACAATCTACCAAATCCCTCTACCAACCCTTTCAAACTCTCTTCAAATTCGACACACAAAACCAAATTATTCGTAAGGCACCCTCCACTCTCTTCCATTTCCACTTTCTAACACATTCCACCTGACAACCCAACCTACTAATTGCTTTCATAACCCCATCCATATACCAAATTGAATAACCAAGGAGACATAGCACATCCCTTCCTCACTCCTCTCATTAATATAAACCAATCACTTTTAAAAACATTTATCTTACACAAACTTCCCTATAGTCATCCATACTTTTGATTCAATTCAGAAGCCAACCACCAAAAACCATATATCACTAACACCTGTCATAAAGCTTCCCCATTAACTATCATACGCCTACGACTGTTGCAAATACATAAAACTTAAATACAATGTTATTCTTCTTCTCTCCATTTTCTCCCAATTATTTGTTTCAATGTAATGATTTGATCCACCATCCTCTACCACTCCAAACGCACCTTGTTCTTTCACCAATCAGCCCTCAGTCACTCACACACAGCTTTCTTTACCACAAATACAGCCATATATCTTCCCTACAACATTCAATTAACTTAATTCCCTGATAATCCTACAGTACCTTTATCACCTTACCCTTACATAAGGGTACTATTACTGCTCTCCTCCAATCCACGGAACTATACTCTCCATAAACGCTTTGTTACACAACATTCAAATCCACTCAATCACCATCTCGCCCCCGTTCTTACTCCTTTCACCAATAATTTTATCTATGCCTGTAGATTTACCTTTCTTCAACTTTCTCACTCTACCCATTTCCTCCTCCTTACTGATTACCTCATCACAAAAATACCTATCCATCTTAGCTCCTATCAATATCTATCACACATTGCATTACACCTCTATCGATTATGACCAATGTTATGCAGATTTTCGAATAGTTCTTTCCACACTATCCTCACATAATTTCATCAGTTATGAAAGCACGATCCCTATTCACTGTTCTAACTAGATTCCCCTTATTCTCATTCTTAACCTTTCTCGCTTCCTTCCAAAAGAGCTTCCTATTCCCTTGTAAGTTCCCATTCATCTTCCTTCCAAACTGTTCATTTACCTTTTTTTTTCTCCTACCTATGCATCTTTTAGTATTCCTTTTTTCATCATTATATAATTACAAACATCTTTCTTTTGAAACCCCATCATTGTCTTTTAGTACATTTAATCACGCTTTTTTTTACTTTTATCCGCTTCCATCACCTCTTCATTCCACCACTTACTGTTAATATTCTTATTTCCTACTTTAGCACATCCACATACTTCTTTTACACTACTAACAACCACTTACGTCATTTGCTTCCAGATTTGTTCAGTTTTAACTTGTTCATATCAACTGATTTATTTGCAAGATGGACTCTCTACTACACCTGTTGATCCAATCCAAAACGAGGTGATCTGCATCTCCACTGGAGCTTTAATATCGTCCCCCCGGGGGAGCCTTGAAGTTGAATCCGATGTGATGCCACACACTCTTCGAAGGGAACACATAATATGCACAAGTTATTTTCTCTTTCAAATCCCAATA
Organism: Trachelipus rathkii; assembly: GCA_015478945.1. Taxonomy (NCBI): domain Eukaryota; kingdom Metazoa; phylum Arthropoda; class Malacostraca; order Isopoda; family Trachelipodidae; genus Trachelipus; species Trachelipus rathkii. Next base: position 23,255 of record JABUQX010059782.1, on the reverse strand, counting down.
CCTTCTGCTCAGACACCGATTCAGCGAGAGACACCTCAGTATCCTCCTTACTGGCCATTTGTAAACAAACACCGTTTATAACATCCTTAACTTCCTCAACATCCTTGCGAAAGGTGCCGCCGCTCTTCTATGATCAATGGTATACACTTTGACTATTCTCTTCTCCCACCATTTGCCTGCTCCTGACCTCTCTCTCCAAACCTAGCCACCCCGCTGCCTTTTTAAAGGTATTGTATCTGTCTCATTCAGCAGTTCACGATAGATTTATTCCAGTGCTTACCGACGGCTCTATAACTGGGGACAGTGTGGGTGCTTCAATTTTTACGGCAGAATTAATGGCTATAATGACTTGTCCTCTCTCGAATTTTATCCCTTAACCAAGACCACTCTTATGATATTCTAAACCCCCTATTCTAAAAACACAATGATATGCCCTGTACAACAATTTCTGCGGCTTCTTCACTCTCGTAAGAAATATGTCATTCTATGTTGGACCCCCTCCCACGTATGGGTTACTGACAACGAAATCGCTGGCAGAGAGGCCAAAATGGCTGCCTCTTTATTCCGGAGCTATTAAAAGTACCTTCCGGATGCTAATCGACAAGATCCCCTCCTATCAACTGATTATTGTCATGCTCTCCGACAAGGCTTTCGGCATTATTAGCAAGAGCGCTGGACGAGTGATTAGCGAGGGTCGAAAATTAGTCTTCCTCTCACCAACAAAAAAGCTTCCACTAGGTGATGCTTGCACTCCTCCAAATTGGTCACACCAATATAACTTTCAGATATTGCATGTTACGGGATTCTCCACCCATCTGCAAATTTTGCAGTCGTCATATCTCGCAATCTGTTTACCATATCTTTATTGATTGTCCTCAACTGGACCCCATTCGCCGTCTTCATTTTCCTACTCTATTGGCTGTAACTCTAAAAGGCTATCCCATATTTTACCTGAAATCCTCCTCAAACCTTAACAAGGTACTATTTTCTTTATCTAAGAAACTGATTTTTTCTGTTCACAACATTTAATTGTTAGTAATATTAGAATTATTGTAAATGTAAGGACATCTTTTAATTTAACTTTTTATTTATTTTTAACTGAATATTCATTTCTCCATCCAAATTTTCTATTATGACTTTTAAAATATGTATAAGACTGGATCCATCCATGGAGTTGATTATTCAACCCAGTGTATTCGCTTCCTTGTGGGCCGTAAAGTATCCTATGCATAAACTAAATATATATATATATAAGATATATAATACTAATATATATATATACTATATATATATACTATAATATATATATATATATATTATATAGATGATATGATATATATATATATATATATATATATATATATAATATATATTAATATAATATATATACTATTAGTATATATATAAAGATACTCGATTCCAAGTTGTAACTACAGGACACTCGAAAAAAGGCCAATGTCAGCAAAGCCCATCAGAAGACTAACTGTTTGAACAGAACAGCTGCCAACTTCCACACATTATCTGAAAATTCTTATGTTTTCAGAATCAGAAAGAAAATGAAAAAAATTCCTAGGATTATTTTAATTTGAGGTTTTGCCTCTAAGTTAAAAATTGCATATGAAATTTCCTTGTAAAATTTAATTATATTAGCGCAGTCTATATATAATATATATATATATATATATAATATATAATATATATATATATAACTATATATATATATACTAAAATACTATATATATAATATATATGATATATATATATAGTATAGTATATATATATATATATATATTATATTGATGATATATTGTATATATAATATAGTATATATATATATATATATATATATATATATATTAATATAGCTATAACAATATATATATATATATTATATATATATATGTATATATATAATATATATATATATATACTATTATAACTATAAATATATATAATATATATATATATATATATTATATATATATTATATATATTATCTGATCACAATACAGTGACCCAGATAGCGGTAAAGCTTACGGCCAACCGTGACTTTGAATTGCCAAACTTAAGGTTACTCTAAGGTTCAACAAAGTCATACTAACTAACATTAACATACCTTATGAAGAAAATAACCTAAATGAATAACCTTATAATAACGGTTATAGTAGGCCCCAGTATATATATATATATAATATACTATATATATATATATATATATATATATATATACTATATATATATAATATAGTATATATATATACGTATATAGATACTATATATATTATATAATATACTATACTTTATACGTACTATATACTAATATATATATACATATATATATATATATATATTATTTTAATTATAAAGTATATATATTTACTTTTATATTTAAGATATTTACAAATATTAAGGAACTTCTTAAATTTGGCAACCTTGAAATAGCGCCCTTTCCCTCTTATATTCTTCTGCAAAATACAAGAGCAGTCGACTGCAACAACTAATTGTTGTTATAATTTTTTAACAAATAGAACAAAATCGAAGCACGGTTAAAGCAACCTTACAGAGTAAGCTTACAAACCACCTGTTCCGGTGTCAACTAGCAAAGCTTACCGTAACCTTATCATAAGCTTAAGGCGGATTGTCATTTCCCCTTACGGCAACCTTTGCACATCCGTATCACGGCAAGGGTACGATAAGGTTTTTGGAAGCTTAAATTGCTATCTGGGGATATTGATATTGCAAAGATATAGCTCATTGATTCTTGTAGAACATATAATTTATAAAAGCCTGGTAATATGTTTTCAATGATTAATACAAATAAAGTAATTAATATATATTTACTAGGACTCATTTCATAAAAAAAAATCAGAAATAAACTCTTTTCAAATTTTAAAACTAAATTTCGATCTATGGAGGTAGTGTATTGAACTTCAACAAAATATGTTATTTGAAAATGTTTAAATGGATTTCAATTTCTTGTTTTATGGGTTGATTTTTTTTGAAAATATAAGTTTTAGATGGATGAGATAGCTTTAAATTTTTAGCATATCTAAGGCAGATATCCATACTAGTCAAAAATAAAACGACTTTCAGAAATAATATATTATATTTAAAAATTTTCAGTACCCATATTTTTTATTTATTTACTTATTTATTATTTTATTTATTATTATTATTTTTATTTTTTTTTATTTTTTATTTTTATTTTTATTATTATTATTATTATTATTATTATTATTATTATTATTATTATTATTATTATTATTATTATTATTATTATTATTATTATTATTATTACTATTACTATTACTATTACTATTACTATTACTATTATTATTATTATTATTATTATTATTATTATTATTATTATTATTATTATTATTATTATTATTATTATTATTATTATTATTATCATTATTATTATTATTATTATTATTATTATTATTATTATTATTATTATTATTATTATTATTATTATTATTATTTATTATTATTATTATTATTATTATTATTATTATTATTATTATTATTATTATTATTATTATTATTATTATTATTATTATTATTATTATTATTATTATTATTATTATTATTATTAATATTATTATTATTATTATTATTATTATTAAAGCTTTCTTCCTTGACAAAAGATTTAAGGGATAAAAATTGACTAGTTATTAATGAAACAATTAGTTTATTAGGTGTTTAATTATCTTAGTGTATAAAAGTTTTACAAATGGTTTATTAGATAACCTTTTGTTCAATAATTTTTTCAAATATATCTAAAGAAAAAATTCCGATTCTGCATCTTTATCATGGCAGAACAAGCTGCTTGTTTAAGATGTGATTGATGGAGAATAATGAATGAAGTTCTTAGTAAAATTAAGCGGAAACTCTGTAGATACAATAGATACTGACAATTCTGACACTTTCGAGAAGAAAGCGAATAAAATCAAATCTACATTAAGAACGAAGAAGACCTCACACCACAGAGAAATCATGACAATAAATTTGAGTCATTCAGTTTAAACCAATATACAGACATTAATGAGGGAACCAGCGATCAGCACTACATATTTTTGACGAAGAAGGTAATTCCGATACGGAGCTAGGCAATTTATAGAAGCTTCTATTTTTGTTCAGAAGTGTGTAACCTTTATAGTGATAAAGACGAAGATATTAGTTAGACTTTAGTAAATAAGAACAATATTATTAATGGTGGTAATAGTGATGGTGATTATGAAGGTAGTGATAAGAATAATATTAATAATAACACCCCCTCATTGAATAGGTCTCTGCCCGTGAGAGGTGGTACCATTTGTAAGTATATATATATATATATATATATATATATATATATATATATATATATATATATATATATATATATATATATATATATATATATATATATATATATATATATATATATATATATATATATAGGTCCTATTCTGTTTTACGACTCCGTCAGTGATTTTTTTTTGTTTTTTTTTAATATATTGCTACTATATGATACTAACAATGAATTTCAGTGGTAACGGACATGATTCAAAAGTTAGAAATATTTTAAATAATTTTTTAAAAATCACATTTATGTTAAATATTGTTTCAAAAATGAAATATCTCAAAAAGTACGACACTTACAGAAAAAACAATTACATATTTGGAATCAGCGTATAAAGCTTATTACAAAAATGTAAAAAAAAAATAGGGGCTCGAGCCGACGGGGACAGAGGGGGGACGTTTTCTATACCCCGTAGGGGAGGGGCGGAGGAACCCCCGCGACACCCAAATACCAAAGAGCCGGGGTTCCGGAGACCCTCCCCGGAGGGGGGGAAATAGTCCTACCCTGTCGTTCCCCGGAAGGCCGAGAGACCCCGACTCCTGCTATCTTTGCGGTTTACCCTTTTTTAGTTAAAAAATAAATAAAATAAAACTGACGGAGTCGTAAAACGTAAAAGGTCCTATATATTTTTTAAATCATGTCCGTTACCACTTAAATTGATTGTTAGGATCATATACTAGAAATATATTAAAAAAAAAAAAAAAATCAAAAACTACGAGTCGTAAAACAGAAAAGGTCATATATATATATATATATATATATATATATATATATATATATATATATATATATATATATATATATATATATATATATATATATATATATATATATATATATAAAGATTTCTTCTTTACAAAATTCTGATGTTTTGAAAATAACATTAACTTTATTATAGCATGAAACAATTTTAGAAAAAATGTATAATAACTTACTAACCATAAATTTCAATATAAATATAGAGAATAATAATAGAATAGAAGACGCTCTGGGCAACTACTTCAGTAAGATCTTTATTACAATAGAAAAACTAACCAATTTCTAATGTTATTAGAAACGTTACTATAAAAATGCAAATTTTGCAAAGACGTAATTGTATTTCTGGAATAGTTTTAGCTATTTTGAATCTAAATATAGAACACGGCATTAATATTTTTTTTGTGAAAATAGTACTTCCATTAAATTTTTAAAACATTAACTAAATTAAAAAAAAATATTTACTCATTTAAAAAAAATATATATATATATCAAATCTAAATACTATAACATATGATAAGTTAAAATAATTTTTTACTGTATCATTGTTTTGCTTTGAGAGTGGCACAACTCAAACAGTATTAATTTTATTTTAGAGGACAAATTTTAATATTTATAATTAAATGCAAACCTTATTAATTGAAATTATTA
>JABUQX010059782.1:5000-15000 GCA_015478945.1 Trachelipus rathkii | reverse complement strand
TATATATATATATATATATATATATATATATATATATATATATATATATATATATATATATATATATATATATAATAATATAATATATATATATATATATATATATAACAACTTATATATATATATACATACACTAATAACAAATTACCAACACTATCACCAGTTAATAATAATATCACCAATTAATTAATAACACTAACACGAATTAAAAACATTAAATGAATTATAATAAACAATAAATTATTAGATTTTAAAGCAGTAAATCAGTAAATCAGTAAATCAAACCACCCATCCCTGCAGTCCCCTACCCACCCATCCGCCTATGATCTATTGAACTATTGATTCAAGTCATATTTCGAGTATCATTTTGGATAAACATAACATAAAAATAAGTTCTTTATATACTGACCTACGAATATATGCTTACGCAACAAAGTTTTAGCATCAATAAAGCTAACATATCATAACCTGAACTAAGAATATAATGTACAAATGCAAACCTAACATACCTCGCGTATGAATAATCCGCTAACATCCTGAAAATTCCCTACTTATCAAAGGTAAAGTAGCTAACAGGTCATACAATACTCGATATGTTCCCACTTTTCCCGCATATCAGCAACAGGTAAAGACGTATTATCTAACAAAATCCCTTAACAAAGTGATCAATCTATCAAAGATACCAGCATCTTGAACTATGAATTGACACTATCTTCATCAAAGTGTCATTCGTCTCGAGTATAACATCATTTGAACTATGAATAAACGTAGACATTAGCAAAATTCTCAGGCAAACCTAACATTACTCAACAAAAACTTAACCTAGGCTCACGTTTTCTAACACATCATCGTCAGTTAACACAGTAATATCTTACAAAACTAATCATTTCTCTAACAAATCAGTGTTAATCTCACACTGTCATAGTAATATTTAACATAACGTACCTAACTTACGAATAAACAGTTTTCATTAACCAAGAGTATCTAAAGCAACACATCACCTCCCGAGAGAAAACCCAAGGGGATGCGCCCCTTGAAAGGGTGTGAATCCTGAGAGGGGGATCACCCCGAAGGGGTGTAAGCGGATTTTACCCCTCCGAAGGAGGGGTAAGGCCTCAGCCCTTGATATGATAACATCTCCCCGCATCTCTATGCTTGTTGTTGATATCTTCACGAGGAGTTTCGTTATTTCCATAGCTGGGCATGCCGCAACGATTTTCGGCTATTCGGCTAATCGGCTACGCCGCACTATCAATTCTTATAGCCGTAGTCGTAGCCGAAATTTTTTTTTAAATAGTCGGACAAGCCAACGACGCACTGCATTTTTCCGCGGCTATCGTTTCGGCTATGGAATTTTTTTAAATTAATTAAGTGAACCCTAACTCCGTTCTCCCTGATGACAAGTCACTTTCGAAAACGGGTTTTATATTGGTATGAAAAAGGCGTGGCATTGTAGTGATAAGTGTGTAATAATATTTTCAGTCTTAGTTCTATACTAATAAGAATAAGATGTGTCAAAAGCTAAAAGAAGAAAAGTGCAACCTGTTTTAAACACGCAGTTTTATTCAAAATTCCTTTGTGATGTTCTTGTCATGTTATTATTTTATTAATTAGGTATTATTATTATTATGTTACTAAGTAATTAAGTAATAATTATTATAATTACTAATTTACTGATTAGTAGTTACTAGTTACTAAGTAATTAATTACTAGTAAAATATATTATATATTTGTTTAATATATATAATATATATATATATATATATATATATATATATATATATATATATATATATATATATATATATATATATATATATATATATATATATATATATATATATATACTTTAATATATATATATATATATAATATATATATATATATATATATATATATATATATATATACATATATATATATAAATATATATAAAAAAAATAATAAAAAAATATATATATATATATATATATATATATATATATATATATATATATATATATATATATATATATATATATATTAATTAGATTTATTAATTTATCAGATACTGAAATTTAATTAAATAATTTGTATAAAGTATAAACATAAAATTATTAAAATAATTAAATACATGGATAAGTTTGTGACTAGGACCAGAGGTGTTTCTGGAGACAGTTCAGCCGCTGCCAGTAGTAGCTTAAGGAGCAGCTCTCCCATTTTAAATGAGAGCTGTGACATGGACAGCCAAAGATCTCTTACTGATCCTGTCACTGTAACCCTTGATTGTGAGGAGACGAGGGATCCTGGAAACCAAGGCCAAGAGGGCAACGAGGATGCCGTCAAAGAGTTGAAAAGCTATTTGCTCACTCTTGAGAGGTAAGAAACTCGCCTCCATGCTATAGTAAAGACTAAAGACTAAAGACTAAAGAGCATAGTAAAGAGTAAAGACTATAAAGTAACCAAATTAAATCTTTAAATAAAATCTAGTAAATTAACTTTTTTTGAATTTTTTCATGATTGAACATTTAAATATGAAATTACAATAGTCAAATTCAAAAAAATTAAAAACTTCTATTTATTTCAGTTTCTTCATCTTTGAAAAATTTTTGAGGACTGATGAGAAAGTTGATGGGGTGTCTCTTAGGAAGATTCACACTGGTGTTGCCAAGTGTAAACATCCTGCCTGCAAAGGGAAGAAGGGGCTTTCCTACAGCACCCAGACAAGGTCCCACCTCAAGCAGCATTACAAGCATGTAAGTTTAAATAATTATTAATTAAATAATTTAGATAAGATCACAACAACTAACTGGTGTTGCTAGTTAATTAGTTATCAAGATTTAAACACTCTTGTATAAAGTCTTGATACTTTATACAAATGTTATCAAAGAAAATTAAAAAATTTGTAATTAAAGTTTGTATTATTTTTATATACCAGATGCACAATGACCTTCTCCCTCACCTCTCTGCAGCCATTGAAGGGCTTAGCAAGCGCGGTCGCTCCAGTTCAAGGGAGAGTGAGTCTCGCAAGCGTCAGATGTCTCTGGATGAGAGCTTCAGGTCAAAGTTCAGCCAGCAGAGAGCAAGACAAGGTTACACCAGGTGAAAAAATTCAGAAACATAATATTAGTTATTTTAATTGAACTCAATTTTTTTTAAATAGGTATATGAGCGACTTAGCGTCTTCACGTTTTAAAAATATTTTTATTAAAAATTTAAAATATATTGATTTATTAACTTAATTACTTTTTCATCATTAGGTGGTTCATTCATTCAATGATGCCACTGGATTTAGCTGATGATCCTTACACGAAGGAGATGTTTTACCTCATTAATCCCGAGTTTCATCCCACCTCAAGGAGGACTTTGAGCAGGGATATTGAAAAGCTGATGCAAAAGGGGAAGACTCGACTGATAAACAACCTCTTCCACCAGAAGTGGGTGGCCACTACAGCCGACAGTTGGACCGCCCACAATAGGTCCTTCTTGGGAATGACAGTCCACTGGATTGACAGGGTCAACCTCAAAAGGTGCCATGCAACTTTGGCGGTCAGGGAGGTGAAGGTAAGAAAATTAAAAAGTTAAATTTTGTCATTTTATACCTTAGTCTCATAACCATAAGAACATATGAGGTGTAAATATTATTTAATTTACAGACTAAAACAATAAAATTATTGTCTTTAGGAAAGGCAAACTCACCAGTTACTGGGGAAACTAATCACAGAGATTCATCATGAGTTTAGCATCCACGGTAAGGTGAAGGCCACCACTACGGACAATGGCACCAACTACGTGGCAGCCTTCAACGCCTTTGGTGAGTCCAACCAGGACCAGGAGAACCTTCCTATGGACCCTGATTATCCTGACTTGGAGATTGTGGATCTCCAGGAGCTCCTGAGGGCTGAGGGTGACAACCCAAGTCTGCCGCCTCAACACCGCTGCAGGTACTTAGAATTCGCGAAAACTAGTGCTAAATGCTACTAATATATATTAATAATATTATTAAGTAATAAGTATTAACAAATAAAGATTTGTCATTTAAGATTTAACTAATAATCTTTGAATTTCTTGAATTAAATATCTTATTGTTTCAGTGCTCACACACTCAATCTGTTGGCGACAACAGATGTGAGTGATATACAGGGCTGGAGCAAGGGGGGCTCACAGTGGAGGAGGACCATAGCTAAGATCCAGGCCCTGTGGAACCTTCAGAACAGGGCCCCAGTGGTGGCCAACCAGATCAAGATTGTCGCCAAAAGAAAACTGAAGACTCCTGTGGTGACAAGGTAGTAGTAGTTACTATTAAAAAAAGAAATTTAGCGTAAGAAATTGTTGCCGATTAATTATAGACAAGTTCATTTTATAAGTTTTTGATATTTTATATAAAGTTATATTTATTTCTGCAGATGGAACTCCCTATATGATAGTGTGATGGTCCTTCTGGAGGTTTTAAGGGTCGAAAACCAAATGGATGCCATAAACACCATCCTCATCAAGCAGCCCAAGGGAGGTTCCCCTCTCACAGAGGTAGACGTCGAGGTAAATATAAAGTATTTTTAAAGTAGCAATTGCTCTTTTAATATTTTTATTTATAATTTAATAAATTTATTAAATTATAAATCTCCTCACAAACCCAAACCCCCTCCATTAATCCCTGTTCTGTACCTGTACCATCGCTCTTGCTTGCCCAACACTCATATCGCTACTTCGTAAACAATCTCTAACTGAATATATCCACCTTTTTTTCCGGTCGTCCGACAGGCAAAACACTCTCACATGTGCTCTTATACACTTTCTTAACCAATATGGTGTTCTCCACCTTCTCCACATGTCCAAACCATCTTACAAAATCCTCATCAAATTTGGCAGTCTTTTCCCTTACCCGCAAGACACGCTTCCATGATAAACTCGTTCCTCATCTTATCCAATCTCCTAACTGCCAAGAACGCCCTCAGATTGTCCATCTGTACAACCCTCACTCTTGATCTATTCGCCCTATTCCATACAGATACCTCGCTCTCGTGCTCCCGTATTTTTATTAATAATCAATTATGCTTACGTAACTAAGCAATATATTAATTTTCACTCTTTCAGGTCATGAACGAGTACACATTGGTCATGCAGCCTGTGGCGCAGTGTCTTGATATGCTTCAGGGGGAGAAAAGGGCATACATGGGCACCCTCCTACCCCAACTTTGGTTGATGAAGACCAGCCTTGAGGAGAAGAGTGAAAATATTCATCTTGTGTATGCAAGGCCACTAGTACAGGCCCTCCTCAGTGGCTATGAAAAGAGGTTTGGCCACCTCTTTCAGAATAGGGATCTCCTTATGGCCACTGCCCTTCACCCCTCCTTCACCCTTAAGGCCCTAGAAAGCATTGCACCTGACATGGTGGAGGAGATCGGGGACAGGATTACCCGGAAGATAGGGGACTCCATCAAACCCACTGAGAAACAGCAGCAGCGTCAGCTTGGCCAGCCAACAGAAAAAGAACCCCACAATTCAGACGCACTCCTATTCAGTAAATTGTTTTCTAGAGTATTGGTACGCAGAGCAAGCCAGCAACAGGATGTGGAAATCGTCATACGAAAGTCCATGGAGGAGTGGGTGCCCTCTCAAGAAGATCCGAGCTGTTCCTGTTTCCCCAACCAGCATAGGGAGATATGGATAGATCTATTTATAAAATATAATACCCCCATTCCTAGTTCAGCAGCTGTGGAGAGGTGCTTCAGCGCGGGTGGGGACATCCTCAGGGCCAAGAGATCGTCCTTGAAGGAGGAAAGGTTTGAGGACCTTCTTTTCCTCAAAGGAAATATGGACCTCCTGCAGGAAGTGATTAGCCAGGAGGACATGGAGGAGGAAGAGGACCTATAGCTATGAAAGTATTTAACTATTTATGTAGTTAACATTTAATAAAAAAATTAAATAAATCTGTTTTACTATCTTATAAAAGGTTTAAAATGTAAAGGCATGCTTTCGTTATCGCGCAAAAGTTTACTTTGTAATTTAACGGTATCGCCGTAGGATAGCCGAATAGCCGCATAGTTAATGCCGCACTGAGGTTTTCAAAAATGCAGTCGGATAGCCGACGACGCACTAGTTAGGTGGCAAAGCCGAATAGCCGATGACGGACCTCGAAAAATTATAGCCGCGCCCAGCTCTGGTTATTTCCAACGATGTGCTGTGTCTTTGTAAGATTAACGTTAATATGTTAGAGATATGCTTGAAAAGTATGAATAGGTTACGTTTTGCATGCAATGTTAGTTACTTTACTGGTGTTAAGTGTGGAACTTTGTTAATGTTAACAGTTTATTCGTGTGTAAGTTGTGTTAGGTTTGTCGTTGTACATTATTTTCTTAGTTCATGTTACGCTATGTTAGCTTTATTGATGTGGAAACTTTATTACGTTAGAGTATATTCGTTGATCAGTATGATAATCGGACAAGGTTATGATACATTTTTTGTTAAATGTTACTGTGTCAGTGTAAGATTAACGTTAATATGTTAGAGATATGCTTGAAAAAGTAGGAATAGGTTACGTTTTGCATACAATGTTAGTTACTTTACTGGTGTTAAGCGTGGAACTTTGTTAATGTTAACAGTTTATTCGTGTGTAAGTTGTGTTAGGTTTGTCTTTGTACATTATTTTCTTAGTTCATGTTACGCTATGTTAGCTTTATTGATGTGGAAACTTTATTACGTTAGAGTATATTCATTGATCAGTATGATAATTACCCAATGTTGTGATAAATTTTAGTTAAATATTACCATGTTAATATAAATTAACATTGTTATGTTAGAGATATGCTTGAAAAAAGTAAGAATAGGTTACGTTTTGCATACCTTGTTAGTTACTTTACTGGTGTTAAGTGTGGAACTTTGTTAATGTTGACTGCTTATTCGAGCGTAAGGTATGTTAGGTTTGTCGTTGTACATTATAATCGTAGTTCAGTTGATGCTATGTTTGCTTTATTGATGTGAAAACTTTGTTACGTTAGAGTATACTCATTGATCTGTATGATAATTACACACGGTTGTGGTAAATTTTTGTTAAATGTTACTATGTTAATGTAAAAATATCAGTGATATGTTAGAAAAAGTGTAAGTAGGTTACGTATTTGTATGCTATGTTAGTTACTTTACTGTTGTTAAGTATGGAACTTTGTTAACGTTAACCGTTTATTCTTGTTTAAGGTGTGTCAGGTATGTCGTTGTGGGTTATATTCTTAGTTCAGATGATGCTATGTTAGCTTTATTAATGTGGAAACTTTGTTACGTCAATATATATTGATTGATCTTTGTATAAAGAACTTGATTTTATGGTATGTTTATCCAAAATGATACTCGAAAAATGTGACCTGTAGACAATAGATCAATAGATCAATAGATCAATAGATCAAGAATGGACAGGAGGGTGGCTGGATGGTGGTTTGATTTACTGATTTACTGCTTTAGGGTATGTAAAACGTTACAATTTTAGTAAAAAATATGACTTGAATCAATAGATCAATAGATCAATAGATCAATAGATCAATTGATCAATAGATCACGACTGGACAGGAGGGTGATTGGATGGTAGTTTGATTTACTGATTTACTGATTTAGGGTATGTAAAACATGACAATTTTAATAAAAAATTTGACTTGAATCAATAGATCAATAGATCAATAGATCATAATTGGGCAGGAGGGTAGGTTTTGTGGTTTGATTTACTGATTTACTGATTTAGGGTATGTAAAACCTGACAATTTTAGTAAAAATTTGACTTGAATCAATAGATCAATAGATCAATAGATCAATAGATCAATAGATCAATAGATCACAGAAGGGCTGAGGAGGGCAGTTTGACTTACTGATTTACTGATTTACTGTTTTAGGGTATGTAAAAACGTAAATTTGTAAGTTATAAACATAAAAGAATAAGAAATTTTATTTATTTATTTATTTATTTATTTATTTTTTTATTTTTCTTGATGGCTCTGAAACCATTATTTTCGAAATCTACATACACAATAACATATATAAAGACACCAATATTGTATCATTACACAAATATTTAATAACAGCACCTGTGCCGGAGCCAACTCCTCAGATTCACATATCAACTATTTTTAGAAATTCAATTCTGAATCCTCTCATCAATTTTAGCCAATTACGAACACTTCGATATTTTAAGGACACCCAACGCTCCGTGACCTTGGTAGCCTACGCACTCCTTCTATTACTAGGTTGCCAGATTTAGCTGCAAATCTGTCACCCTCCAATTTGTGTTCCCTAACTACTCATGTTAGGCCAGTATTATAATATTGTTCACAAGTTTGGGTCCCTTATTTAAGATATGATATAGGTATGCTGAAGACAGTACAACATAGAGCAACAAGGATGATTTCTGGGTTTGGAGATAAGGGCTACGAGGAGAGGCTGAAGGAGTTAAAAATGTTTTCTGTAGCAAGGCGCTTTCTTAGAGAGGACATGATACAAGTCTATAAAATATTTACATATATTGATAATACTGAGATCAATAAATTCTTTATGATATACCACGGCCGAGAGACCAGGGGACACAATAAGAAAATTATGAAGAAGACATGTAATCTTAATTTAAGAAGATATTCATTCAGAATCAAGGTTATTAATTTTTGGAATGGTTTGCCGCAGGAGGGTTTTGACTGTGACTCACTTGGAACATTTAAGGGGACGTTGCGCGTTGCAACACTAATGTAATTTTTTTGGGATAAATTATACACCATTTTAAAGAGGAAAGATTTCTGTACAATATTTGTTTTAATAACATATGCAAAAAGGCGTTTAGAATTTCTGTAATTTCTTCCCAAATATCATGAATCAGCATTTTTATCAGCAATTTTTAACAGTGAATTTCTGCTGAACTACAAAAGATTTTTTCAAGCGGATTTCACTGAAATACTTGCCATACGCATATATTTTTATGAAACAACTTACAAATAGCAGCAATATATAGAGAATTTTTTTTTATTTTAATTTTTTTGCTAAATCTCAACTTTTTTTTTCTCCATAAAATTTAAAAGTTATCAGAAATACACCAAAAGTTTTTATTTTTGCATGAATCATACATCAAAATGTAGTTCAATGTATACAAAATTGAAAACAAAAAAGAAAAATATAAAATAGTGTTGGATTTTTTGTTATACCCCGAGATAGCAGCTCAATGTAAAAAAAAGTTTTTTTTTAGTAAAATAGTCAAGAAGTTGAACTGTGAGCAGTGGCCAAACCGTTGGGTATACAACAAATTTATATAAATGAAAAAATGGGTATCTCGCCAATTTTTACAAGTTGTAAAAATTTAATTCTAATCAGATGAATATTAAAAAGTTATATGCCATCAATTATTTGAATTTTTTTTTTTTTTTTTTTTTTTTTCTAAAAAAAGAAAAATCTTAATAACTTTTTTTTTTTTTATCCGATTAATATAAAATTTCAGACCATGTATAATTAGAAAGAATACACATATTGTGTTAAGATAAATTTTTTGTATACCAAACGCTTTTGCCGCTGTTCATGGGAAAACTAATAAATTTTAAAAAGTTTTCCCGCAAGTAGCAGCAAAACCATTGGGCGTACAGAAAATTTATCTAAATAAAAGATGTGTATATCGTCGAGTTATAAAGGCCATAAAAATTTCATTTTTATCAGATGAATAATAAAAATGTTGCATGATACCAATCATTAAAAAAAAATTTCGGCAACTCAAAAATAAAAAACCATGAAAACTTAATTATTATTTATACGATCAGTTTGAAATTTGCAGAGCGTATATAATTGGGGAAGGTAGACATTTTTTGTTTAGAGAAAATTTTTGTATACCCAACAGATTTGTCGCTGCTCATGGGAAACATTTCAAAGTTTTCAAAAGTTTTCTCGTGATCAGCGGCAAAACTGTTGGGCATACCAAATATTAATCTAAATAGAATATGTATATCTTGTAGAGGTACACAAGCTGTGAAAGTTTCATTGCAATCGAGTAAATATTAAAAAAGTTACA